>SSNP01000063.1:1614401-1692770 GCA_006937955.1 Pachypanchax playfairii
CTTAGAACCACACACTGAGAACCACACGCTGAGAACCACACACTGAAGAACCACACGCTAAAAACCACACGCTGAGAACCACACGCTGAGACCCACACGCTGAGAACCACACGCTGAGAACCACACACTGAGAACCACACCCTGAGAACCACACGCTGAGAACCACACGCTGAGAACCACACGCTGAGAACCACACGCTGAGAACCACGCGCTTAGAACCACGTGCTGAGAACCACACATTGAGAACCACACGCTGAGAACCACACGCTGAGAACCACACAATGAGAACCACACACTGAGAACCACACGCTGAGAACCACCCGCTGAGAACCACACGCTGAGAACCACACGCTGAGAACCACACATTGAGAACCACACGCTGAGAACCACACGCTTAGAACCACACACTGAGAACCACACATTGAGAACCACACGCTGAGAACCACACGCTTAGAACCACACGCTTAGAACCACACGCTGAGAACCACACATTGAGAACCACATGCTGAGAACCACACGCTTAGAACCACACACTGAGAACCACACATTGAGAACCACACGCTGAGAACCACACGCTGAGAACCACACGCTGAGAACCACGCGCTTAGAACCACGTGCTGAGAACCACACACTGAGAACCACACACTGAGAACCACACGCTTAGAACCACACACTGAGAACCACACGCTGAGAACCACACACTGAGAACCACACGCTGAGAACCACACGCTGAGAACCACACGCTGAGAACCACACAATGAGAACCACACACTGAGAACCACACGCTTAGAACCACACACTGAGAACCACACATTGAGAACCACACATTGAGAACCACACGCTGAGAACCACACGCTAAGAACCACACGCTGAGAACCACACGCTGAGAACCACACGCTGAAGAACCACACGCTGAGAACCACACACTGAGAACCACACACTGAGAACCACACGCTGAGAACCACACACTGAGAACCACACGCTGAGAACCACACGCTGAGAACCACACACTGAGAACCACACGCTGAGAACCACACACTGAGAACCACACAATGAGAGCCACACGCTGAGAACCACACGCTGAGAACCACCCACTGAGAACCACACGCTGAGAACCACACATGGAGAACCACACGCTGAGAACCACACGCTGAGAACCACACAATGAGAACCACACACTGAGAACCACACGCTTAGAACCACACACTGAGAACCACACGCTGAGAACCACACACTGAGAACCACACACTGAGAACCACGCGCTTAGAACCACGCGCTGAGAACCACACATTGAGAACCACACGCTGAGAACCACACGCTGAGAACCACACGCTAAGAACCACACGCTTAGAACCACACCCTGAGAACCACACACTGAGAACCACACGCTGAGAACCACACGCTGAGAACCACACGCTGAGAACCACGCGCTTAGAACCACGTGCTGAGAACCACACATTGAGAACCACCCGCTGAGAACCACACGCTGAGAACCACACGATGAGAACCACACGCTGAGAACCACACGCTGAGAACCACACACTGAGAACCACACAATGAGAACCACACACTGAGAACCACACGCTTAGAACCACACACTGAGAACCACACACTGAGAACCACACACTGAGAACCACACGCTGAGAACCACACGCTGAGAACCACACGCTGAGAACCACACGCTGAGAACCACACACTGAGAACCACACAATGAGAACCACATGCTGAGAACCACACGCTTAGAACCACACCCTGAGAACCACACGCTGAGAACCACACACTGAGAACCACACGCTGAGAACCACACGCTGAGAACCACACGCTTAGAACCACACACTGAGAACCACACACTGAGAACCACATGCTGAGAACCACACGCTTAGAACCACACACTGAGAACCACACTCTGAGAACCACACATTGAGAACCACATGCTGAGAACCACACGCTTAGAACCACACACTGAGAACCACACATTGAGAACCACATGCTGAGAACCACACGCTTAGAACCACACACTGAGAACCACACATTGAGAACCACATGCTTAGAACCACACATTCAGAGCTATAAGCTGGCAACCACACGCTGAGAACCACACAATGAGAACCACACGCTTAGAACCACACAATGAGAACCACACGCTGAGAACCACACACTGAGAACCACACATTGAGAACCACATGCTGAGAACCACACGCTTAGAACCACACACTGAGAACCACACTCTTAGAACCACACACTGAGAACCACACGCTGAGAACCACACAATGAGAACCACACGCTGAGAACCACACGCTGAGAACCACACATTGAGAACCACATGCTGAGAACCACACGCTAAGAACCACACTCTGAGAACCACACATTGAGAACCACATGCTTAGAACCACACATTCAGAGCTATAAGCTGGCAACCACACGCTGAGAACCACACGCTTAGAACCACACGCTGAGAACCACACACTGAGAACCACACAATGAGAACCACACACTGAGAACCACACGCTTAGAACCACACACTGAGAACCACACACTGAGAACCACATGCTGAGAACCACACGATGAGAACCACACGCTGAGAACCACACTCTGAGAACCACACGCTGAGAACCACACGCTGAAGAACCACACGCTGAGAACCACACAATGAGAACCACACATTGAGAACCACATGCTTAGAACCACACATTCAGAGCTATAAGCTGGCAACCACACGCTGAGAACCACACGCTTAGAACCACACGCTAAGAACCACACGCTTAGAACCACACACTGAGAACCACACGCTGAGAACCACACACTGAAGAACCACACGCTGAGAACCACACGCTGAGAACCACACGCTGAGAACCACACGCTGAGAACCACACGCTGAGAACCACACAATGAGAACCACACACTGAGAACCACACCCTGCGAACCACACGCTAAGAACCACACGCTGAGAACCACACACTGAGAACCACACGCTGAGAACCACACGCTGAGAACCACACACTGAGAACCACACATTGAGAACCACATGCTTAGAACCACACATTCAGAGCTATAAGCTGGCAACCACACGCTGAGAACCACACGCTTAGAACCACACGCTGAGAACCACATGCTGAGAACCACACGCTTAGAACCACACACTGAGAACCACACATTGAGAACCACATGCTGAGAACCACACGCTTAGAACCACACACTGAGAACCACACTCTGAGAACCACACATTGAGAACCACATGCTGAGAACCACACGCTTAGAACCACACTCTGAGAACCACACTCTGAGAACCACACATTGAGAACCACACTCTGAGAACCACATACTGAGAACCACACATTGAGAACCACATGCTGAGAACCACACGCTTAGAACCACACACTGAGAACCACACATTGAGAACCACATGCTTAGAACCACACATTCAGAGCTATAAGCTGGCAACCACACGCTGAGAACCACACGCTTAGAACCACACGCTGAGAACCACACATTGAGAACCACATGCTGAGAACCACACGCTTAGAACCACACACTGAGAACCACACTCTGAGAACCACACATTGAGAACCACATGCTGAGAACCACACATTCAGAGCTATAAGCTGGCAACCACACGCTGAGAACCACACGCTTAGAACCACACGCTGAGAACCACACATTGAGAACCACATGCTGAGAACCACACGCTTAGAACCACACACTGAGAACCACACTCTGAGAACCACACATTGAGAACCACATGCTTAGAACCACACATTCAGAGCTATAAGCTGGCAACCACACGCTGAGAACCACACGCTTAGAACCACACGCTGAGAACCACACATTGAGAACCACATGCTGAGAACCACACGCTTAGAACCACACTCTGAGAACCACACATTGAGAACCACATGCTTAGAACCACACATTCAGAGCTATAAGCTGGCAACCACACGCTGAGAACCACACGCTTAGAACCACACGCTGAGAACCACACACTGAGAACCACATGCTGAGAACCACACGCTGAGAACCACACACTGAGAACCACACACTGAGAACCACACATTGAGAACCACACTCTGAGAACCACACATTGAGAACCACATGCTTAGAACCACACATTCAGAGCTATAAGCTGGCAACCACACGCTGAGAACCACACGCTTAGAACCACACGCTGAGAACCACACGCTTAGAACCACATGCTGAGAACCACACGCTTAGAACCACACACTGAGAACCACACATTGAGAACCACATGCTTAGAACCACACATTCAGAGCTATAAGCTGGCAACCACACGCTAGAACCACACGCTTAGAACCACACGCTGAGAACCACACGCTCAGAACCACACATTGAGAACCACATGCTGAGAACCACACGCTTAGAACCACACACTGAGAACCACACATTGAGAACCACATGCTGAGAACCACACGCTTAGAACCACACACTGAGAACCACACTCTGAGAACCACACATTGAGAACCACATGCTTAGAACCACACATTCAGAGCTATAAGCTGGCAACCACACGCTGAGAACCACACGCTGAGAACCACACGCTGAGAACCACACGCTGAGAGCCACACGCTGAGAACCACACGCTGAGAACCACACATTGAGAACCACATGCTGAGAACCACACGCTTAGAACCACACACTGAGAACCACACACTGAGAACCACACGCTGAGAACCACACACTGAGAACCACACCCTGAGAACCACACATTGAGAACCACATGCTTAGAACCACACATTCAGAGCCATAAGCTGGCAACCACACGCTGAGAACCACACGCTTAGAACCACACACTGAGAACCACACATTGAGAACCACATGCTGAGAACCACACGCTTAGAACCACACACTGAGAACCACACTCTGAGAACCACACATTGAGAACCACATGCTTAGAACCACACATTCAGAACTATAAGCTGGCAACCACACGCTGAGAACCACACGCTAAGAACCACACACTGAGAACCACACATTGAGAACCACATGCTGAGAACCACACGCTTAGAACCACACACTCAGAACCACACGCTGACAACCACACACTGAGAACCACACGCTTAGAACCACACGCTGACAACCACACTCTGAGAACCACACATTGAGAACCACACTCTGAGAACCACACACTGAGAACCACACATTGAGAACCACATGCTGAGAACCACACGCTTAGAACCACACACTGAGAACCACACTTGAGAACCACATGCTTAGAACCACACATTCAGAGCTATACGCTGACAACCACACGCTAACTACCACACGCTAACTACCACACACTGAGAACCACACATTGAGAACCACATGCTGAGAACCACACGCTTAGAACCACACACTGAGAACCACACTCTGAGAACCACACATTGAGAACCACATGATGAGAACCACACGCTTAGAACCACACGCTAACAACCACACTCTGAGAACCACACTCTGAGAACCACACATTGAGAACCACATGCTGAGAACCACACGCTTAGAACCACACACTGAGAACCACACTCTGAGAACCACACATTGAGAACCACATGCTTAGAACCACACATTCAGAGCTATAAGCTGGCACCCACACGCTGAGAACCACACGCTTAGAACCACACGCTAACAACCACACTCTGAGAACCACACTCTGAGAACCACACATTGAGAACCACATGCTTAGAACCACACATTCAGAGCTATAAGCTGGCAACCACACGCTGAGAACCACACGCTTAGAACCACACGCTGAGAACCACACATTGAGAACCACATGCTGAGAACCACACACTAGAACCACACGCTGAGAACCACACATTGAGAACCACATGCTGAGAACCACACGCTTAGAACCACACACTGAGAACCACCGCTGAGAACCACACGCTGAGAACCACACAATGAGAACCACACGCTTAGAACCACACAATGAGAACCACACGCTGAGAACCACACGCTGAGAACCACACATTGAGAACCACATGCTGAGAACCACACGCTTAGAACCACACACTGAGAACCACACATTGAGAACCACATGCTTAGAACCACACATTCAGAGCTATAAGCTGGCAACCACACGCTGAGAACCACACGCTTAGAACCACACGCTGAGAACCACACATTGAGAACCACATGCTGAGAACCACACGCTTAGAACCACACATTCAGAGCCATAAGCTGGCAACCACACGCTGAGAACCACACGCTTAGAACCACACGCTGAGAACCACACATTGAGAACCACATGCTGAGAACCACACGCTTAGAACCACACACTGAGAACCACACTCTGAGAACCACACATTGAGAACCACATGCTTAGAACCACACATTCAGAGCTATAAGCTGGCAACCACACGCTGAGAACCACACGCTTAGAACCACACTCTGAGAACCACACTCTGAGAACCACACATTGAGAACCACACGCTGAGAACCACACGCTGAGAACCACATGCTGAGAACCACACGCTTAGAACCACACTCTGAGAACCACACTCTGAGAACCACACATTGAGAACCACATGCTTAGAACCACACATTCAGAGCTATAAGCTGGCAACCACACGCTGAGAACCACACGCTTAGAACCACACGCTGAGAACCACACATTGAGAACCACATGCTGAGAACCACACGCTTAGAACCACACACTGAGAACCACACATTGAGAACCACATGCTGAGAACCACACGCTTAGAACCACACACTGAGAACCACACTCTGAGAACCACATGCTGAGAACCACACGCTTAGAACCACACTCTGAGAACCACACTCTGAGAACCACACATTGAGAACCACACTCTGAGAACCACATACTGAGAACCACACATTGAGAACCACATGCTGAGAACCACACGCTTAGAACCACACACTGAGAACCACACATTGAGAACCACATGCTTAGAACCACACATTCAGAGCTATAAGCTGGCAACCACACGCTGAGAACCACACGCTTAGAACCACACGCTAACAACCACACTCTGAGAACCACACTCTGAGAACCACACATTGAGAACCACATGCTTAGAACCACACATTCAGAGCTATAAGCTGGCAACCACACGCTGAGAACCACACGCTGAGAACCACACGCTGAGAACCACACGCTGAGAACCACACGCTGAGAACCACACGCTGAGAACCACACGCTTAGAACCACACACTGAGAACCACACATTGAGAACCACATGCTGAGAACCACACGCTTAGAACCACACACTGAGAACCACACTCTGAGAACCACACATTGAGAACCACATGCTGAGAACCACACGCTTAGAACCACACACTGAGAACCACACTCTGAGAACCACACATTGAGAACCACACGCTGAGAACCACATACTGAGAACCACACATTGAGAACCACATGCTGAGAACCACACGCTTAGAACCACACACTGAGAACCACACTCTGAGTACCACACATTGAGAACCACATGCTTAGAACCACACATTCAGAGCTATAAGCTGGCAACCACACGCTGAGAACCACACGCTTAGAACCACACGCTAACAACCACACACTGAGAACCACACATTGAGAACCACACGCTGAGAACCACACACTAAGAACCACACGCTGAGAACCACACGCTGAGAACCACACACTGAGAACCACACGCTTAGAACCACACACTGAGAACCACACACTGAGAACCACACGCTGAGAACCACACGCTTAGAACCACACGCTAAGAACCACACTCTGAGAACCACACGCTTAGAACCACACACTGAGAACCACACGCTGAGAACCACACGCTGAGAACCACACACTGAGAACCACATGCTTAGAACCACACATTCAGAGCTATAAGCTGGCAACCACACGCTGAGAACCACACGCTTAGAACCACACACTGAGAACCACACGCTGAGAACCACACAATGAGAACCACACGCTGAGAACCACACGCTGAGAACCACACATTGAGAACCACATGCTTAGAACCACACATTCAGAGCTATAAGCTGGCAACCACACGCTGAGAACCACACGCTTAGAACCACACGCTGAGAACCACACATTGAGAACCACATGCTGAGAACCACACGCTTAGAACCACACACTGAGAACCACACACTGAGAACCACATGCTTAGAACCACACACTCAGAGCTATAAGCTGGCAACCACACGCTGAGAACCACACGCTTAGAACCACACGCTGAGAACCACACATTGAGAACCACACGCTGAGAACCACACGCTTAGAACCACACACTGAGAACCACACATTGAGAACCACATGCTGAGAACCACACGCTTAGAACCACACACTGAGAACCACACTCTGAGAACCACACATTGAGAACCACACGCTGAGAACCACACGCTGAGAACCACACGCTAAGAACCACACGCTTAGAACCACACGCTGAGAACCACACATTGAGAACCACATGCTGAGAACCACACGCTTAGAACCACACGCTGAGAACCACGCGCTGAGAACCACACGCTGAGAACCACACGCTGAGAACCACACAATGAGAACCACACTCTGAGAACCACACATTGAGAACCACATGCTTAGAACCACACATTCAGAGCTATAAGCTGGCAACCACACGCTGAGAACCACACGCTTAGAACCACACGCTGAGAACCACACATTGAGAACCACATGCTGAGAACCACACGCTTAGAACCACACACTGAGAACCACACTCTGAGAACCACACATTGAGAACCACATGCTTAGAACCACACATTCAGAGCTATAAGCTGGCAACCACACGCTGAGAACCACACGCTTAGAACCACACACTGAGAACCACACGCTGAGAACCACACATTGAGAACCACATGCTGAGAACCACACGCTTAGAACCACACACTGAGAACCACACATTGAGAACCACATGCTTAGAACCACACATTCAGAGCTATAAGCTGGCAACCACACGCTGAGAACCACACGCTTAGAACCACACGCTGAGAACCACACACTGAGAACCACATGCTGAGAACCACACGCTTAGAACCACACACTGAGAACCACACATTGAGAACCACATGCAGAGAACCACACGCTTAGAACCACACACTGAGAACCACACTCTGAGAACCACACATTGAGAACCACATGCTTAGAACCACACATTCAGAGCTATAAGCTGGCAACCACACGCTGAGAACCACACGCTTAGAACCACACGCTGAGAACCACACATTGAGAACCACATGCTGAGAACCACACGCTTAGAACCACACACTGAGAACCACACATTGAGAACCACATGCTTAGAACCACACATTCAGAGCTATAAGCTGGCAACCACACCGGAGAACCACACGCTTAGAACCACACGCTAACAACCACACTCTGAGAACCACACTCTGAGAACCACACATTGAGAACCACATGCTTAGAACCACACATTCAGAGCTATAAGCTGGCAACCACACGCTGAGAACCACACGCTTAGAACCACACACTGAGAACCACACATTGAGAACCACATGCTGAGAACCACACGCTTAGAACCACACACTGAGAACCACACTCTGAGAACCACACATTGAGAACCACATGCTTAGAACCACACATTCAGAGCTATAAGCTGGCAACCACACGCTAACAACCACACGCTAACAACCACACGCTAACAACCACACTCTGAGAACCACACATTGAGAACCACATGCTTAGAACCACACATTCAGAGCTATAAGCTGGCAACCACACGCTAACTACCACACGCTAACTACCACACTCTGAGAACCACACATTGAGAACCACATGCTTAGAACCACACATTCAGAGCTATAAGCTGGCAACCACACGCTAACTACCACACGCTAACTACCACACTCTGAGAACCACACATTGAGAACCATCTCCATAAAGAACTCTTACTAGTTGAATGAGTCACTTGTAGGAACTTGTCCAACCTTCTGGAGGGTTCTGTTTGAGTCTGGAACCTCGGTGTTCTTGCAGTTTAATATGTAATAATTGAACCAGTGAGAAACTGATTTTTGGTTCCGGTTCCCCGACTCTAGATCCCTCCAGCTCCTCCCAGGCCTGACTTTGATGCATCCAGAGAGAAGTTGCAGAAGCTCGGGGAGGGAGAAGGTTCTATGACCAAGGAGGAGTTCACCAAGATGAAGCAGGAGCTGGAGGCGTGAGTAAACACAAACATGTTCCCTACATAGGAGAGCTACTGGATTCATCAGGCTGACCGTGGCGTGTTGTTCCTTCAGGGAATATCTGGCCATCTTTAAGAAAACTGTCGCCATGCACGAGGTCTTCCTGTGTCGCGTGGCGGCTCATCCTGTCCTCAGGAAGGACCTCAACTTTCACGTCTTCCTGGAATACAACCAGGACGTGAGTATCAGATCTACCTGAAGTCGGTTCACCTGCGAGGTCAGAAGTGGAAGTTCTGCAGGAAGATGTTCCCTCAGAACTGAAACAACAGAACCTTCATTCTTTATTTGTAGAGAGAAAAAAAACTTGAATTCCAGACCACAAAGTGGAAAAGTTTTTATTTACTGAGCAGCTTCAGTGTATTCAGGAACCAGCCTGAGAACAGATGTGTCCAGATGTTGCATCTGTAGGTTCAAGGATTTTAATTCATTTAGAAATTCAGACACTCGATGTGAAAGTTCTAGAAAATAAAAAACCTTTAAAACGGATCGAAGGTGAATATAAAGGGACACGTGTCCTGACTGCTGCCTTCCAGTGTGTGTCACATGTATTTCACGTTAGTCACGTGTGTCGTGTGTGTATTACATGTGCATCACGTGTATACAGGCTACAGGTGTGTAACCTCAGATGCTTGTTGTTGCAGCTCAGTGTACGAGGGAAGAACAAGAAGGAGAAGCTGGAGGACTTCTTTAAGAACGTGGTGAAGTCTGCAGACGGGGTTCTGGTGGCTGGGGTCAAGGTGAACTCATGAAGACCGGCGTTCAGTTCCTGAGGACCGTCCACCGCCGTCCTTTTTCTCAGTGTTTGTTTCTTCTGCTTGTGTTTCAGGACGTGGACGATTTCTTCGAGCACGAGAAGACGTTTCTGTTAGAATATCACAATCGAGTGAAAGACGCTTCGGCCAAATGTGACAGAATGATTCGCTCACATAAAAGTAAGAATGAAGCCCGAAAACATACAAAAACGTTCAAAACTAGATTAATTTTACTATGACTGAAAGGAACAAGATGACGTGTCAGCAGTTTACTTTGTACACGTGTTTTAGACGTGTTTTACACGTGTTTCTCTTTGTTCTGACTTTTAGATGCGGCTGATGACATGAACAGAATCGCCTCGTCTCTCTACACGTTAGGAACGCAGGACGCTACAGATCTCTGCAAGTAAGAACATTTATAAACAGCTGGAGATTTCATGTTTATCAACTACCTTCAGACTCCAGACCCTGGATCAGGTGGACCACCTGGTCCCTGTAGTACTAGAGTCACGTCAGACAGATCGGGTGGACCGCCTGGTCCCTGTAGAACTAGAGTCACGTCAGACAGATCGGGTGGACCGCCTGGTCCCTGTAGAACTAGAGTCACGTCAGAGGGATCGGTTGGACCGCCTGGTCCCTGTAGTACTAGAGTCACGTCAGAGGGATCAGGTGGACCACCTGGTCCCTGTAGTACTAGAGTCACGTCAGAGGGATCGGGTGGACCGCCTGGTCCCTGTAGTACTAGAGTCACGTCAGAGGGATCAGGTGGACCACCTGGTCCCTGTAGTACTAGAGTCACGTCAGAGGGATCGGGTGGACCGCCTGGTCCCTGTAGTACTAGAGTCACGTCAGAGGGATCAGGTGGACCACCTGGTTCCTGTAGTACTAGAGTCACGTCAGAGGGATCGGGTGGACCGCCTGGTCCCTGTAGAACTAGAGTCACGTCAGACGGATCGGGTGGACCACCTGGTCCCTGTAGTACTAGAGTCACGTCAGAGGGATCGGGTGGACCGCCTGGTCCCTGTAGTACTAGAGTCACGTCAGAGGGATCAGGTGGACCACCTGGTCCCTGTAGTACTAGAGTCACGTCAGAGGGATCGGGTGGACCGCCTGGTCCCTGTAGTACTAGAGTCACGTCAGAGGGATCAGGTGGACCACCTGGTCCCTGTAGTACTAGAGTCACGTCAGAGGGATCGGGTGGACCGCCTGGTCCCTGTAGAACTAGAGTCACGTCAGAGGGATCGGGTGGACCGCCTGGTCCCTGTAGAACTCCGTCAGAGGGATCAGGTGGACCACCTGGTACCTGTAGAACTAGAGTCACGTCAGAGGGATCGGGTGGACCGCCTGGTCCCTGTAGAACTAGAGTCACGTCAGACGGATCGGGTGGACCGCCTGGTCCCTGTAGAACTAGAGTCACGTCAGAGGGATCGGGTGGACCGCCTGGTCCCTGTAGAACTCCGTCAGAGGGATCAGGTGGACCACCTGGTACCTGTAGAACTAGAGTCACGTCAGAGGGATCGGGTGGACCGCCTGGTACCTGTAGAACTAGAGTCACGTCAGAGGGATCGGGTGGACCGCCTGGTCCCTGTAGAACTAGAGTCACGTCAGAGGGATCGGGTGGACCGCCTGGTTCCTGTAGTACTAGAGTCACGTCAGAGGGATCGGGTGGACCGCCTGGTCCCTGTAGAACTAGAGTCACGTCAGACGGATCGGGTGGACCGCCTGGTCCCTGTAGAACTAGAGTCACGTCAGACGGATCGGGTGGACCGCCTGGTCCCTGTAGAACTAGAATCACGTCAGAGGGATCGGGTGGACCGCCTGGTACCTGTAGAACTAGAGTCACGTCAGAGGGATCGGGTGGACTGCCTGGTCCCTGTAGAACTAGAGTCACGTCAGAGGGATCAGGTGGACCGCCTGGTTCCTGTAGAACTCCGTCAGAGGGATCGGGTGGACCGCCTGGTCCCTGTAGAACTAGAGTCACGTCAGAGGGATCGGGTGGACCACCTGGTCCCTGTAGAACTAGAGTCACGTCAGAGGGATCGGGTGGACCGCTTGGTCCCTGTAGAACTAGAGTCACGTCAGAGGGATCGGGTGGACCGCCTGGTTCCTGTAGAACTCCGTCAGAGGGATCGGGTGGACCGCCTGGTCCCTGTAGAACTAGAGTCACGTCAGAGGGATCGGGTGGACCGCCTGGTCCCTGTAGTACTAGAGTCACGTCAGAGGGATCAGGTGGACCACCTGGTTCCTGTAGAACTCCGTCAGAGGGATCGGGTGGACCGCCTGGTCCCTGTAGAACTAGAGTCACGTCAGAGGGATCGGGTGGACCGCCTGGTACCTGTAGAACTCCGTCAGAGGGATCGGGTGGACCGCCTGGTCCCTGTAGAACTAGAGTCACGTCAGAGGGATCGGGTGGACCGCCTGGTCCCTGTAGTACTAGAGTCACGTCAGAGGGATCAGGTGGACCACCTGGTCCCTGTAGAACTAGAGTCACGTCAGAGGGATCAGGTGGACCACCTGGTTCCTGTAGAACTCCGTCAGAGGGATCGGGTGGACCGCCTGGTCCCTGTAGTACTAGAGTCACGTCAGAGGGATCAGGTGGACCACCTGGTCCCTGTAGAACTAGAGTCACGTCAGAGGGATCAGGTGGACCACCTGGTTCCTGTAGAACTCCGTCAGAGGGATCGGGTGGACCGCCTGGTCCCTGTAGAACTAGAGTCACGTCAGAGGGATCAGGTGGACCACCTGGTCCCTGTAGTACTAGAGTCACGTCAGAGGGATCGGGTGGACCACCTGGTTCCTGTAGAACTCCGTCAGAGGGATCGGGTGGACCACCTGGTCCCTGTAGAACTAGAGTCACGTCAGAGGGATCAGGTGGACCACCTGGTCCCTGTAGAACTAGAGTCACGTCAGAGGGATCAGGTGGACCACCTGGTTCCTGTAGAACTCCGTCAGAGGGATCGGGTGGACCGCCTGGTCCCTGTAGAACTAGAGTCACGTCAGAGGGATCGGGTGGACCGCCTGGTCCCTGTAGTACTAGAGTCACGTCAGAGGGATCGGGTGGACCGCCTGGTTCCTGTAGAACTCCGTCAGAGGGATCGGGTGGACCGCCTGGTCCCTGTAGAACTAGAGTCACGTCAGAGGGATCGGGTGGACCGCCTGGTCCCTGTAGTACTAGAGTCACGTCAGAGGGATCAGGTGGACCACCTGGTCCCTGTAGAACTAGAGTCACGTCAGAGGGATCGGGTGGACCACCTGGTTCCTGTAGAACTCCGTCAGAGGGATCAGGTGGACCGCCTGGTCCCTGTAGAACTAGAGTCACGTCAGAGGGATCAGGTGGACCGCCTGGTCCCTGTAGAACTAGAGTCATGTCAGACGGATCGGGTGGACCGCCTGGTCCCTGTAGAACTAGAGTCACGGCAGACGGATCGGGTGGACCGCCTGGTCCTGTAGAACTCCGTCAGAGGGATCGGGTGGACCGCCTGGTCCCTGTAGAGCTCCGTCAGAGGGATCAGGTGGACCGCCTGGTCCCTGTAGAACTCCGTCAGAGGGATCAGGTGGACCACCTGGTTCCTGTAGAACTCCGTCAGAGGGATCGGGTGGACCGCCTGGTCCCTGTAGAACTAGAGTCACGTCAGAGGGATCGGGTGGACCGCCTGGTTCCTGTAGAGCTCCGTCAGAGGGATCAGGTGGACCACCTGGTACCTGTAGAACTAGAGTCACGTCAGACGGATCGGGTGGACCGCCTGGTCCCTGTAGAACTAGAGTCACGTCAGACGGATCGGGTGGACCGCCTGGTCCCTGTAGAACTCCGTCAGAGGGATCAGGTGGACCGCCTGGTCCCTGTAGTACTAGAGTCACGTCAGAGGGATCAGGTGGACCACCTGGTTCCTGTAGAACTCCGTCAGAGGGATCAGGTGGACCACCTGGTCCCTGTAGAACTAGAGTCACGTCAGAGGGATCGGGTGGACCGCCTGGTCCCTGTAGTACTAGAGTCACGTCAGAGGGATCAGGTGGACCACCTGGTTCCTGTAGAACTCCGTCAGAGGGATCGGGTGGACCGCCTGGTTCCTGTAGAACTCCGTCAGAGGGATCAGGTGGACCGCCTGGTCCCTGTAGTACTAGAGTCACGTCAGAGGGATCGGGTGGACCGCCTGGTTCCTGTAGAACTCCGTCAGAGGGATCAGGTGGACCGCCTGGTCCCTGTAGAACTAGAGTCACGTCAGAGGGATCGGGTGGACCGCCTGGTCCCTGTAGTACTAGAGTCACGTCAGAGGGATCGGGTGGACCGCCTGGTCCCTGTAGTACTAGAGTCACGTCAGAGGGATCAGGTGGACCACCTGGTCCCTGTAGAACTAGAGTCACGTCAGAGGGATCAGGTGGACCACCTGGTTCCTGTAGAACTCCGTCAGAGGGATCGGGTGGACCGCCTGGTCCCTGTAGAACTAGAGTCACGTCAGAGGGATCGGGTGGACCGCCTGGTCCCTGTAGAACCCCGTCAGAGGGATCAGGTGGACCGCCTGGTCCCTGTAGAACTCCGTCAGAGGGATCAGGTGGACCGCCTGGTCCCTGTAGAACTAGAGTCACGTCAGAGGGATCAGGTGGACCACCTGGTCCCTGTAGAACTAGAGTCACGTCAGAGGGATCAGGTGGACCACCTGGTACCTGTAGAACTCCGTCAGAGGGATCAGGTGGACCGCCTGGTCCCTGTAGAACTCCGTCAGAGGGATCAGGTGGACCACCTGGTCCCTGTAGAACTAGAGTCACGTCAGAGGGATCAGGTGGACCACCTGGTTCCTGTAGAACTCCGTCAGAGGGATCAGGTGGACCGCCTGGTCCCTGTAGAACTAGAGTCACGTCAGAGGGATCGGGTGGACCGCCTGGTCCCTGTAGTACTAGAGTCACGTCAGAGGGATCGGGTGGACCGCCTGGTCCCTGTAGAACTAGAGTCACGTCAGAGGGATCGGGTGGACCGCCTGGTCCCTGTAGAACTAGAGTCACGTCAGAGGGATCAGGTGGACCTCCTGGTTCCTGTAGAACTCCGTCAGAGGGATCGGGTGGACCGCCTGGTCCCTGTAGAACTAGAGTCACGTCAGAGGGATCGGGTGGACCGCCTGGTCCCTGTAGAACTAGAGTCACGTCAGAGGGATCGGGTGGACCGCCTGGTCCCTGTAGTACTAGAGTCACGTCAGAGGGATCAGGTGGACCACCTGGTTCCTGTAGAACTCCGTCAGAGGGATCAGGTGGACCACCTGGTCCCTGTAGAACTAGAGTCACGTCAGAGGGATCGGGTGGACCGCCTGGTCCCTGTAGTACTAGAGTCACGTCAGAGGGATCAGGTGGACCACCTGGTTCCTGTAGAACTCCGTCAGAGGGATCGGGTGGACCGCCTGGTCCCTGTAGAACTAGAGTCACGTCAGAGGGATCGGGTGGACCGCCTGGTCCCTGTAGTACTAGAGTCACGTCAGAGGGATCAGGTGGACCACCTGGTTCCTGTAGAACTCCGTCAGAGGGATCGGGTGGACCGCCTGGTCCCTGTAGAACTAGAGTCACGTCAGAGGGATCGGGTGGACCGCCTGGTCCCTGTAGTACTAGAGTCACGTCAGAGGGATCAGGTGGACCACCTGGTCCCTGTAGAACTAGAGTCACGTCAGAGGGATCAGGTGGACCACCTGGTTCCTGTAGAACTCCGTCAGAGGGATCGGGTGGACCGCCTGGTCCCTGTAGAACTAGAGTCACGTCAGAGGGATCGGGTGGACCGCCTGGTCCCTGTAGTACTAGAGTCACGTCAGAGGGATCAGGTGGACCACCTGGTCCTGTAGAACTAGAGTCACGTCAGACGGATCGGGTGGACCGCCTGGTCCCTGTAGAACTAGAGTCACGTCAGACGGATCGGGTGGACCGCCTGGTCCCTGTAGAACTTCGTCAGAGGGATCAGGTGGACCACCTGGTCCCTGTAGAACTAGAGTCACGTCAGAGGGATCAGGTGGACCACCTGGTTCCTGTAGAACTCCGTCAGAGGGAGCAGGTGGACCGCCTGGTCCCTGTAGAACTAGAGTCACGTCAGACGGATCGGGTGGACCGCCTGGTCCCTGTAGAACTAGAGTCACGTCAGACGGATCGGGTGGACCGCCTGGTCCCTGTAGAACTAGAGTCACGTCAGACGGATCAGGTGGACCACCTGGTCCCTGTAGTACTAGAGTCACGTCAGACGGATCGGGTGGACCGCCTGGTCCCTGTAGAACTAGAGTCACGTCAGACGGATCGGGTGGACCGCCTGGTCCCTGTAGAACTCCGTCAGAGGGATCGGGTGGACCGCCTGGTCCCTGTAGTACTAGAGTCACGTCAGACGGATCGGGTGGACCGCCTGGTCCCTGTAGAACTAGAGTCACGTCAGAGGGATCAGGTGGACCACCTGGTCCCTGTAGAACTCCGTCAGAGGGATCGGGTGGACCACCTGGTCCCTGTAGTACTAGAGTCACGTCAGAGGGATCGGGTGGACCGCCTGGTCCCTGTAGTACTAGAGTCACGTCAGACGGATCGGGTGGACCGCCTGGTCCCTGTAGAACTAGAGTCACGTCAGAGGGATCAGGTGGACCACCTGGTTCCTGTAGAACTACGTCAGAGGGATCGGGTGGACCGCCTGGTCCCTGTAGTACTAGAGTCACGTCAGAGGGATCGGGTGGACCGCCTGGTTCCTGTAGAACTCCGTCAGAGGGATCAGGTGGACCGCCTGGTCCCTGTAGAACTCCGTCAGAGGGATCAGGTGGACCTCCTGGTCCCTGTAGAACTCCGTCAGAGGGATCAGGTGGACCTCCTGGTCCCTGTAGAACTAGAGTCACATCAGAGGGATCAGGTGGACCGCCTGGTCCCTGTAGTACTAGAGTCACGTCAGAGGGATCAGGTGGACCACCTGGTTCCTGTAGAACTCCGTCAGAGGGATCGGGTGGACCGCCTGGTTCCTGTAGAACTCCGTCAGAGGGATCAGGTGGACCTCCTGGTTCCTGGTCTAAGAGTGCAGAAGAAGAACAGCTGATGATGTCGACTTGTTTTCTGTTTCTTTCAAGGTTTTTCCTGAAGGTGTCGGAGCTGTTTGACAAAACCAGGGTATGTATGTCCTCAGGTCTTTTAAAACCCTGACCCGTCCAGTCAGGGAGAACTGAAGCCAGAACCCGTTTAAACCCGGGTTCCATTCGGTTCTGTCTCAGACTCACCAGACTGGACTGCACGACTGGTTTTTAAGAGATAAATTATGTTGATTCAGACGTGAAGGTTTCTCATGTTTGTTTGTTTTAAAGAAAATTGAAGCTCGAGTTGCAGCTGATGAAGACCTGAAACTGGCTGATCTTCTTAAATACTACCTGAGAGAGTCCCAGGCTGCCAAGGTTGGACCCCCGTCTGACTGTTAAACCCGGGATCTAATGAACTTACTGATTTGTTTGTCTCACGTCACACAGGACCTCTTGTACCGGAGAAGCCGGGCTCTGGTGGACTACGAGAACGCTAACAAGGCTCTGGATAAAGCACGAGCTAAGAACAGAGACGTTCTGCAGGCTGAGACCGGCCAGCAGGTCTCCTGCCACAAGTTTGAGAAGATCTCTGAGTCAGCCAAGCAAGGTCAGTCAGCCAGTCGGGCTTTAGACTTCCTGTCTGATTCGTTTGTGTTAGAACTTTATCAGGATGCAGATCCATGTTCTCAAACAGCCACCTGAGAACCAGGAACCAATCACAGAACATCAGCCAGCTGACACACACAAACAACACATTCACAGCTCGGTTCCAGGGAACCACACCACTGTGGGTCAGAATTAGAAAGATATAGACTACAATGACGGTGAAGACTGGAATCCAGATGTTGCGTTGTCTGTGTACACCCAGATGTTTGTGTATGACCCGTGCAGAGGACACAGGAATCCGAAACGAGCAGGAAAACTGAAGTGTTTCTGGTCTTTTTAAGACTTTTTGCTCCTGATTCAGGTTGTTAATCTCCATGAGAACTTCGTTCTGACAGCAGACTGTAAACTGGACTGAGCTGAAGCGGTTCAGGAGGAACCCGAACCCTGTTTGCAGGTTTAACTCTGTGTTTTCTCTTCTGAACATTAGAGCTCATAGATTTCAAGACAAGAAGAGTGTCAGCGTTCAGGAAGAACCTGGTGGAGTTGGCAGAACTGGAGCTCAAACACGCCAAGGTACCGAAGTCCTGCTGAGACCTCCAGCAGGTCTTGATCCAGTCTAGTTAGAGCTGTTACATCACAGTGGTACCAGGAGGGGTACAGTCACCTGACTCCCACCTGTCTGTCTCACCTGCAGGGGAACCTCCAGCTGCTGCAGAGCTGCGTGACGGTTCTGAAAGGAAACACCTAACTGTCCCGCGCTGCCTACAGCCAGCTGTGAGGACGGAGTCGGTACAGATGGACCCTGAGAACTGTGGACCAGGGACACAGACAGGACATGACACAATGTCTGTTTTCTTCATCACTAACCAAACACTATCTCTTCCTCCACACCCCCCCCCTGCTGTCTAAAAGCACCCATACTGGTCCTGCTGGTTCAGCATCAGACGTGCAACACCTGTACTGGTCCTCCTGACCCAGAGTCAGAGCTGCAACCATCTTACTCTCACTGTACCTCACTCCTGATGTAGCAGAACCTCCTGGGTCCGTTTGTTACATCATTACAAACAGAAATCCTGTTTCGGTTACAAGCTGGTCCCAGTTTGGTTCTGCCTGTCAGGCCGACCCGACCCGACCCGACCTGACCCCACAGTCCAACAGTGTCTGAAAGTATCATGACATCATAAATCAGTGACATCAATAAAAACTGGAATCTGTTTCTGGCACATTTTTCTCTGGTTTCTCATGATTATGAGGAATTTGGATCTCATAGTTCTGAGACGTGATCAGTTACACGACCGGCTTCACGGAGCAAGTTTCATTTTTAAGATCAAAAGAAAATCTTTCAAAAAGGCTTGAAATAATTAGTCATTCCATTCTTTAACTTATTGAAAGAAAATTTCAGGAAAAAAAAAAAAGTCAAAAGATAAATGAACCCAGCTGAAAACACGGAGGATTTTTACAGCGTTTTCTGTCGTCACCTGTCGTTCTCCCGTCCTCTTCCTCGTTGTTTTGGTGGAGCGTGTCCGTCTGGGAGTCGTTTACTGTGTGCTGCTGCTGTGTGACGCCAAAGAACCGCTCATGGTTCTTTCTCTCATTAAAAAACAAAGAAAAAAGCCTTGTACTTGTTTGTATTAACGAATGAACGCTAATCATTACTGTCACTTCCTGTTTCTCTCTTATATCAGTTTAGGTAAAACTTCAGTCTTTTGCCTTAACGTTTAGTTTAAATGATTTTTTTTACTTCATAATAAATCAAACTTTTTGTCCCATTTGGTTTTTTATTGTATCTGAATGTTTTTTTTCACCTTTTATGTGACCAAAGTTTCCATAACTGATTCATGAAGGTTGATTAAAAGATGATTTAGCATTTTACTTTAATCCTGATCAGGTCTGTAATCCACCCTGCTCATCAAATAAAACTTTATAAACACTTTTTTTATTTATTTTACTGATTCCGTGTGAGAATGGTTCACGTGTGATTTACCAGCTAAATCTGGGCCTTTAAAGAGACCCTTCCATTAAAAACTGTTCTTCTGAGGTTTCTGTTGAATATTTTAGCTCCACAGGTGTTCTTACCTTCATAATGGGTGTGAAAACAGGTCAACAACTTCTATTTCAGTTTTAATCTCTCAAACTACGCAGGTGGTGATAAAACCCGAGTTCTCCCGTGTCTGAACAGCCTGTATCTGTTTCATCGTTAGTATTCATCAGCTCCCGCAGTTGAAACCACACTTAGCATGCTGCTGGCTAAAAACTGTAGCATAAGACGTAACAAACAGGAAGAGAGAACGTCTGCTGTTGCCATGCGCAGCGGGGCAGGAAACAGTATAACTTGCTCTCATAGGCTAGTTTGTTAGCCAATCAGAGTCCAGCAAATTCGAACAATGAATATGAACGAGCTGCTGCTGAAGCCTGACGGAAGGAGCCGGAACCACCCGAATTTTAATGCAGATATATTGAAAGGTCTGTTAATCAGTGTTTCCTGACGTTTTTTGGATATAAAATGTTTCATATTACTGGTTAATACTTAAGAAATAACCACAAAGTCCTGAAATTTGTATGAAATGGTCTCTTTAAAACCCAAAACAGATTTACTCTGAAGTTTCTATGAAATTATTGTGAAAACTTACAATATTCAGACATGAACACATATCTTGGAATAATTATGTCTGTTACTGTCATATTTTGTGCGTTTGTCTTCATCTACCTCCATCATTTTGTGGAAGTTCTATTATGAATAAATTCTTTATGAAGTTGAGATTTAAATAAAATATAACCAGAGTTTTCAAGAACAATAAGAACATTTTAAAGTCTAGTGTTATAAAGGTTGCCTGGAAGTTGGTTCCACAGAAGAAGAGTTTTTGTGAGTCCTGGTCTTGACAGGTCTGTCAGTTCTGTGTATAAACCCGTCATTCAGAGGTGAACTATGAGGAGCTGGTCACTTCCTGTCTGCTTCCTGAGTTTGTTTTTAGTTTAGAATCGTATTTGTGAGTTCAGCTCGATTCACTCCTGCAGCTCTTTGTTTCTCCTCAGATGTGTTTTTGTCTCCCTCTTGTGGTCATTTGTGTTTTCTGTATTCTTCTGCTGCTTGTGTTTATCACAGCTTCAGTTATTCTGGCCTTGTTTGTTCTTCCTTAGTCTTTTATGTTTTAATACTTAGTCTGTTTCCCTGCATGTTAACATTTAATCTTTGTATTCATCAGTTCATTCAGTTTTTTTTTGTTTTTCCTCTTCACACATCTGTGCATCATTTTGTTAGTTACGTCCTCCTGTTGTCTCTCGTCTCCTGGTCAGCCTCCCTCTGCATATGTTCTCCCTTCAGTCTCAGATAGTTTGTCAGAACCTTCTGTGTTCCTCCGGCGCCTCGTGTTCTACGAGTAAACTAGACTTCTGTACGCCTTGGAGAGACTCATGTTGGTCCACTTAAACAAGTAAATACACACCGTTCAGGACCTGCTGCAGTTTGTTTATCGTCGTGGGGTTGGAATGGAAGACGCCATCATCCACCTGCTTCAGCAAACCCACTGTCACCTGGACAAAGCAGGCAGCACTGTGAGGATCATGTTCAGAAGACACAGGTGGATGCCTCCACAATCACCTGGATTAAGGATTACCTGACAAACAGACCACAGTTTGAGAGACTGAAGAGTTTTATGTCTGATCAGGTGATCAGCAGCATAGGAGCACCACAGGGAACTGTACTCTCACCATTCCTTTTCACTCTGTACACTTCAGACTTTCAGTACAGGTCAGAGTCCCGTCATCTACAGAAATACTCTGATGACTCTGCAGTTGTTGGTGGATCAGAGATGGACAAGAGACTGAGTCCAGAGACCTAGTGGACCACTTTGTCTCCTGGTGTTCAAACAATCATCTCATCTTGAATGTGAACAAGACAAAGGAGATGATTGTGGATTTTAGGAAGAGCAGCAACATGCCAAAACCCATTTCCATCATGGAGAAGAAGTGGAGGTGGTGGAGGAGTATAAATACCTGGTGTTCACCTGGACAAGAGACTGGACTGGAGACACAGTGATGCTGTTTTTAGGAAGAGACAGAACAGACTGGACTTCCTCATGAAGCTTTAGATCCTTCAATGTTTGCAGCAAGATGTTGAAGATCTTTTATAAGTCTGTTGTATCATCTGCAGTCACCTGAAGGAGATCCTTCCTGTCCACAACTAGAACCCTCTACAGGAGATCCTTCCCGTCCACAGCTAGAACCCTCTACAGGAGATCCTTCCTGTCGACAGCTAGAACCCTCTACAGGAGATCCTTCCTGTCCACAGCTAGAACCCTCTAAAGGAGATCCTTCCTGTCCACAGCTAGAACCCTCTACAGGAGATCCTTCCTGTCGACAGCTAGAACCCTCTACAGGAGATCCTTCCTGTCCACAGCTAGAACCCTCTACAGGAGATCCTTCCTGTCTACACCTAGAACCCTCTACAGAACATCCTTCCTGTCCACAGCTAGAACCCTCTACAGGAGATCTATCCTGTCCACAGCTAGAACCCTCTACAGGAGATCCTTCCTGTCCACAGCTAGAACCCTCTACAGGAGATCCTTCCTGTCCACAGCTAGAACCCTCTACAGGAGATCTATCCTGTCCACAGCTAGAACCCTCTACAGGAGATCCTTCCTGTCCACAGCCAGAACCCTCTACAGGAGATCCTTCCTGTCCACAGCTAGAACTCTCTACAGGAGATCCCTCTACAGGAGATCCTTCCCGTCCACAGCTAGAACCCTCTACAGGAGATCCTTCCTGTCTACAGCTAGAACCCTCGACACGAGATCCTTCCTGTCTACACCTAGAACCCTCTACAGGAGATCCTTCCTGTCTACAGCTAGAACCCTCTACAGGAGATCCTTCCTGTCCACAACTAGAACCCTCTACAGGAGATCCTTCCCGTCCACAGCTAGAACCCTCTACAGGAGATCCATCCTGTCCACAGCCAGAACCCTCTACAGGAGATCCTTCCTGTCTACAGCTAGAACCCTCTACAGGAGATCCTTCCTGTCTACACCTAGAACCCTCTACAGGAGATCCTTCCTGTCTACAGCTAGAACCCTCTACAGGAGATCCTTCCCGTCCACAGCTAGAACCCTCTACAGGAGATCCATCCTGTCCACAGCTAGAACCCTCTACAGGAGATCCTTCCTGTCCACAGCCAGAACCCTCTACAGGAGATCCTTCCTGTCTACAGCTAGAACCCTCTACAGGAGATCCTTCCTGTCTACACCTAGAACCCTCTACAGGAGATCCTTCCTGTCTACAGCTAGAACTCTCTACAGGAGATCCCTCTACAGGAGATCCTTCCCGTCCACAGCTAGAACCCTCTACAGGAGATCCTTCCTGTCTACAGCTAGAACCCTCTACAGGAGATCCTTCCTGTCTACACCTAGAACCCTCTACAGGAGATCCTTCCTGTCTACAGCTAGAACCCTCTACAGGAGATCCTTCCTGTCCACAGCTAGAACCCTCTACAGGAGATCCTTCCTGTCCACAGCTAGAACCCTCTACAGGAGATCCTTCCTGTCTACAGCTAGAACTCTCTACAGGAGATCCCTCTACAGGAGATCCTTCCCGTCCACAGCTAGAACCCTCTACAGGAGATCCTTCCTGTCTACAGCTAGAACCCTCTACAGGAGATCCTTCCTGTCTACAGCTAGAACCCTCTACAGGAGATCCTTCCTGTCCACAACTAGAACCCTCTACAGGAGATCCTTCCCGTCCACAGCTAGAACCCTCTACAGGAGATCCTTCCTGTCGACACCTAGAACCCTCTACAGGAGATCCTTCCTGTCCACAGCTAGAACCCTCTAAAGGAGATCCTTCCTGTCCACAGCTAGAACCCTCTACAGGAGATCCTTCCTGTCTACAGCTAGAACCCTCTACAGGAGATCCTTCCTGTCCACAACTAGAACCCTCTACAGGAGATCCTTCCCGTCCACAGCTAGAACCCTCTACAGGAGATCCATCCTGTCCACAGCTAGAACCCTCTACAGGAGATCTATCCTGTCCACAGCTAGAACCCTCTACAGGAGATCCACCCCGTCCACAGCTAGATCCCTCTACACGAGATCCTTCCCGTCGACAGCTAGATCCCTCTACAGGAGATCCTTCCTGTCCACAGCTAGAACCCTCTACAGGAGATCCTTCCTGTCTACAGCTAGAACCCTCTACAGGAGATCCTTCCTGTCCACAGCTAGAACCCTCTAAAGGAGATCCTTCCTGTCCACAGCTAGAACCCTCTACAGGAGATCCTTCCTGTCCACAGCTAGAACCCTCTACAGGAGATCCTTCCTGTCCACAGCTAGAACCCTCTACAGGAGATCCTTCCTGTCCACATCTAGAACCCTCTACAGGAGATCCATCCTGTCCACAGCTAGAACCCTCTAGAATGAATCTGAAGAAACACCAAGTTACTGAATTTATTTGAATTGCTTTAATTGATACATAGTCACATGACACATGGAAGTTATGGAAAGTGTTCCTCTTCTAGAATTAGTGATTCATGTTTTTTTACATCCCAGCTGGACTATTCCAACTCTTGCCTTTATGGTATAAATAAAACTGCTCTCTAGACTGCAGCTTGTCCAAAATGCAGCAGCAAGGTTTCTCACTGGATCAGACAGAAGACACCACATCACTCCCATCCTTAAATCATTCCACTGGCTGCCCATACAGTTCAGGATCAATTTCAAAATCTTACTTTTTATCTTCAAATCTTTGAACGGTCTGGCTCCTCCCTATCTGGCGGAACTCCTCCATCTCTACCATCCTCCTCGTGCTCTTGGGTCAGCAGATCTTCTTCTCACTGTCCCTAAGGCTCGTTGCAGGTCCAGAGGTGAGAGGGCTTTTTCTATCTGTGCTCCTAAGCTGTGGAACTCACTCCCTCTCCCAGTTAGACAGGCATCTTCTCTGGCTGTGTTTAAATCACCCGTTATTTTTCTCTGGCTTTCTACTCATAATCTTGATCCCTTCATTTGGTTTTATTTTGCTCATATCCTCTTTGTTTGTGATGCTCATCTTTTTAATTGTATGTTTGTATCTATTGTTTTTCCTTTGTTTTATCTGTTTTAGCTTCTTGATTTTAATGTGTTTTAATCGTAGTCTTTTACTGATGTTTTTATGTTCAGCGCTTTGGTTGGTTGTAATGCCATGTTTTAAAAGAGCTTTACAAATAACGTGGAAGTTACAGGAGGCCAGTCTGCAGGGAATCAACACTTAGCAGAGGAGCTAAATGTTTTCTACTGCAGATTTAATAAGTCGTCTGTCACATTTGTCACACCTCCTACCAGTGTGGATATCACCCATTGTTGTTCACCATCACTGCCCCCCCACACCCCCCCCACACACACACCAGTTATGTCCAGGTATGTCAGCTCTTCAGGTGACAAAAAGAAAAGAAGGCTCCAGGTCCAGATGGTGTGTCTCCTTCCTACCTAAAGGTCTGTGCTGAACAGGTGGTCCCATCTTCAACACCTCACTGGAGCTTTGCAAAGTCCCATCCTGTGTCAAAACCTCCACCTTCATCTTGGTCCCCAAAAAAATGCTCCATCCAGGGATTAAATAACAACAGACCCGTTACCGTGACGTCTGTGGTCATGAAAGGCTGGTGTTAAACTACCCGGAGATCCTCACAGGACCCCTGCTGGACCTGCTGCAGTTTGCATACAGGGCAAACAGATCAGTGTCTTCACTCTCTGTCCCACCCTCTGCCTGTCAGGGGATCACAAACTTTCTGACAGACAAGAAGCAGCAGGGGAGGTTGTGGAAAATAACATCCAGTACCTGGACCATCAGCACTGGCACCCCCCAGGGATGTGTTCTGTCCCCCCGCTGTTCTCCCTCTGCACATATGAGTGATTCATCTGTTAAACTCCTGAAGTTTGTAGACGACATGATCAGGGATGGAGACAAGTCTGCTTACAGACAGGAAGTGGATCAGCTGATCCTCTGGCGCAGTCAGAACCATAGACATCATAAATCTGATTTATAATCTCTATGGTCAGAACCATCTAGAGCTCAACACTCTAAAAACTGTGAAGATAGCAGTGGACTTCAGGAGGAGTCTTCACCCCTGTCCCCCATTATCATAAACAACCCAGCTGTAACTGTGATGGACACATTTGGTTGGGGAGACAAATAGGAGCATTACAGGGACGCTATGTAAGTGGTTATAATGTAATGGGTCATTTATTTAGTCACACAGATTCACAAAAAAATAAAGCAAATGACGAAAGTTTCGTGGAAACTGCCAAAGAAGGGTAGTTCCGGTTGAAAGTGAGACTTTTATTGTGAAAGCTGTAGCCGGAAATCAGGGAGGACAACAGGAAGAGCCTTCGGAAGCTGAACTAAATTCAGTTTGTGTGAAAATGAGCTCTATTGGGACCGGGGTGAGTGTTTCAGACATTTTCCTTAAAACTTGTTAACTGAAGTTAGGTTTTCTCATATGTTTAGTATTCAGCTCACTTTTAAAAGGAAAAACGTTTGAAAAGATAAGGCATTTCCTTTAAATCAGCATGTAGCCTGCTGAGTCACAGACAGGCCTGTTAGCTGAAGGCTAAAGTGAAAGTGTAACAATAATGTGTTTCTCTTCAATTGTATCTGTTTATAGAGAAAACACTGACGTAGTATTTTATAAGACACAAATACTTTTTACTAAATATATTTTGTTAATTCAGCTCGCTCGCTATACTTTATATTCAAACTGTTGCTAACTGTTAGCTCCGGTACCCGCCAGACTCGATGTGTAAGAAATGGAATCCACGTTGATGTGCAGGTCTGCCAAAATCCCAACATAAAGAGTACTTCTTAGGACTTTTTCATGTTTAAATTAATAATTTGAATATTTCGGCTTGTCATTCAGTGTAACAAACCCGCTTTATTGTTAAAAAACTCAGCAGATTTTTGTGCTCAGTGACAGTAAAGTTACCTTCTCTCTAGCCCATCGGGGTTTGTGTTTTTTAGAGATGCTTTATATTTCAGGATAGATTCAAACAAGCTTAAAACAATAAAAAATAAATAAAAGACAATAAAATAATGTTTATGAATAGTTATTTGGACAGATGTTAACAGCTGTCTGTTACTGTGTTGTTGGTTCTTGTGTTCTGCAGTACGACCTGTCGGCCTCCACCTTCTCCCCTGATGGCCGTGTGTTCCAGGTGGAGTACGCGATGAAGGCTGTGGAGAACAGCAGGTTAGTTCTAACAAGCTAAAACCAGAGGAACCCAATCAGTGTCAAAAGACCTTTCTTTATTTTTGACTCTTATGAACTCTGTGTGTGTTCAGCACAGCCATCGGGATCCGCTGTAAGGATGGTGTTGTGTTTGGGGTGGAGAAGCTCGTCCTGTCAAAGCTGTATGAGGAGGGCTCCAACAAACGAATCTTCAATATTGACAGACACGTTGGCATGGTAACACACGCACCCTAAGCCTCATCATATGGGAGGGGGGGTCTTTACTGAGGGCTCACAAAAGGTGGTTCCTGTTCAGAAGAGTGGTGTCTTGTAGATGTCTGACACCTGACATCTGAGCAAAGTCGTGGCAAAACACACTGATGGTTTTAAGGATCAGAAGAAGCAGCTGTGACGTCAGGTGATCCGTCGATCCCTTGTCTATTCTTACGGCTTCTGTCAGAGGTTAAAGTAGCAGTCAGTCACACTGATTTCAGGTGTGTGAAACCACACCTGTCAGTACGGTGGTGCAGAGGCGATGATATGGGGTTGTATATGTTAGCCTCTCCCTTTCGATCTACATATCGACTTGTGTGAATGTGTAAACGTAAAACTTGTAGTGTGAAAGTGCTTTGAGTAGTCTGAATGACTTGAAAGCGCTATACAAATACAGATCATTTACCATTTGTTTTCAAACCTGGCTGATATAAAAAAGGTTTTAAAGAAGAACAGTGATGGTAGAGACGAGGGTCATACTGAGGTCCTGGAGGTACAGAACGTTTCATCCCTTCTGGGTCTGTTGTTCTTGACATCAGAGGTTCCTGAGGGTTGAAGGGCTCGTCTCAATGGTCGTTTTACAGCAGGAATTAAAATCTGTTTCTCAACACTGAAACGCTGATATTCCTGATCCAGATTCCCAACACGAGATTCAGTTCAGAACAGAAACCTGCTTTTCACAGCTGCCCTCATGTTCCTGCACCGTGCTCTCCATCGAACGACCTGTACGCTGATACGTCTTCCATCCTGGATCCAGCAGGTTCCTGAACCCCCGGCTCTGCTGAGTTGTGTTGGTAGATCAGTAGACTGATGATATGAATGTTCCTCACCTGCAGGTGAACTTGCTGGTTCTGTTTTTCAGGACTGCTTGATGTTTGTGTTCTCAGTGCGTCGAGCCTGGACCACCAGTTTAAAGGCAGAAATTATTTTAATCCCCTTCAGTTCTGCAGCTCTCAACATGAATCGTTTCCATTTCTAGGTTTAAGTCCAGTTGGAGTCTCAGAGGAACATTCCAGAAAGTTCCTGTCTAAAATAATTCTGTCACTTATTTTCAGACTGGACTGGTGAGAGCTTCAAGGTTTTAACTTGGTCCTTAACAGGAAGTTAAAAGATCTGAGTTGGTAGAAAATCAGGCTGTAAAACTACGAACCCACAGCCTGCTAGTTTCAGATGTTCAGGTCCTCACCTGGATTCTTGAGACATGTTAACAGGTGTCACAGTAGGACCAGAGACGGCGTCACGACAAGGAGGGTTTAGAGATGTTCATGGTTCACCGTTACTGTTATTACCAGGCAGCTTTTTGGGCGTGGCATCAGTCATCAGCAGCTGCTAGCAGAGACAGGACAGAGACGCTGTCTCTACAGGGAACACAGTGTTTAGTTAACTCAGATTGGTATTGGAAGTGGGCGGGTTTTGTTTGTTTGTGTTGATCACTAAACGCCGCTCTCTGCTCCCTTCAGGCCGTCGCCGGTCTATTAGCTGACGCTCGCTCACTTGCTGAAGTGGCCAGAGAAGAAGCCTCCAACTTCAGATCAAACTACGGACACGACATTCCTCTGAAGGTAAGAGCAGCTCCTCAGTCTGACCCTGCAGGTTAGAATCAAACACTTTAATGACGTCCAGTCTGCACGAGAACATGGTGTGATAACGTTTTCTGTTTCTGCAGCACCTGTCTGACAGAGTAGCCATGTACGTCCACGCCTACACGCTGTACAGCGCCGTGAGGCCGTTCGGCTGCAGGTGAGTGCAGTGACACGTGTTCAGAGAATAATCTTCTGAACGTTACCTCGTTTCAACTCTCCACCTGTTTGTTTCTCAGTTTCATCCTGGGCTCGTACGATAAAGACGACGGTCCTCAGCTATACATGGTCGACCCGTCTGGAATCTCATACGTGAGTTGGGCTGATCGAGGGACGGCAGGTAAAACCAGGTGGGCTCACTGACCAAACTGTGTGTGTGTTCAGGGTTATTGGGGATGCGCCATCGGAAAAGCAAAACAAGCTGCTAAGACAGAGATAGAGAAACTCCAGGTGAGTCTCCGTGTGCGCAGCACGGACACGCGTTAGCTTCATTTCGCTCCACGTGGACGGTTCTGTAACGCTTTGTGTTTTTATTCAGATGAAGGACATGACGTGCAGAGAGCTGGTCAAAGAGGTCGCCAAAATGTAAGTACCTCGCCATCCTGCGCGTGCAGGTTCTCACAGGACGTCAAGTCGTTGTGTGTAAAATAAACAAACTTGTTACAAAGTGTAAAATCAGTTTGTGTGTTTCTCAGAATCTACATCGTTCACGATGAGGTGAAAGATAAAGCGTTTGAGTTGGAGCTCAGCTGGGTGGGAGAAGGTAAGGACCAATCAGAATCTTCGTTCTAACATACATGCGTTACATTGAATTCTGGGAATATTTGCTGCACTTTGCAACGATTAATCTGATCCAGTTCTCCTCGTTGGTTTCAGTCACTAACGGTCGACACGAGTTTGTTCCCAAAGACGTCAGAGAGGAAGCAGAGAAATACGCAAAGGTGAGATGCACTCCTGCTGATGAAGCTCCTCAGATGAGAAGTGAAACGTCTTCAGGTATCAGAACCGGGTTTGGTTTCTGTTTCAGGATTCTCTGGAGGAGGAAGATGACTCTGATGAAGACAACATGTAGACTCAAATCGCCTCTCGCCGCTCCGATGGATCGAATTCTTTTTGTATCGTTCATGAATCTTTGTGTCAGTTTTGCTTTAAAAATAAAGAAGAAAACTTTCCATGTTGTTTCTTTAAAACGTGGATTCAGATCTGAACTGGTACCGAGACCCACGATGACTAAACTAAACCAGTTAATGAAACGTCATAGCACAAGAAATAAACCAGGGTTAAAAACTTTATTAGAAACAGCGCTGCTTGTCGTGCACGCGCACACACTCTTCCAGCGTGTCTTCTGTTCCTAGGAGCGTGTGCGTGTCTGTATTTACAGCTTCGCTCTCGAACAAACGCCAGTAAAACATGGAAGGAAACGAACTGAAGGTTCTACAAACAGTTTGTTCTTAGAAAATATTAGAAATCCGTTTTTTGCGGGTGTAAAATGTAATTCTCAAATACAGACGTGGTTTGATTCTGTCCTCAATATTTTATATACAAAACAAAGTGAGGAGTTGAAGCAGCTGCTCGTCTGAACCCAATGCAGAAAAGAGAAGAAGTGCAGTGACCCTCCAGGGCCACCGTCTGCGTTTCCAAAAGCAAAGTCCCAATCAGACGATCAGTGACGCTACATTTAAACAATCAGCTCTGGTTACAGTTTAAGTGCATTTACAGTAACAAAACAGTTCACAAAGAACAAATCCATCCGAGGGGGCGGAGCTTCTCTCAGAATGTAACATTTTGTTTAGTTTAAGAAAACAAACAAATCGTCTGTAAACAAGATGTTTTGATGTAAATTTAAATGTAAAAAAAAAAAGTTACATTTCAATTTAATTACAGACTCATTAAAGATTTAGACCCTTTGATTTAAAAAAAAAACGCTAAAAATTAAAACAGAAAATTTCAAAATAAAACTTTTTAGAGTCTTGCTGGTGAGAATTAAAACTTGTTTATATCAACTAATTGTTCCTATTTTATTTTGTAACAACCTCTCTCACACACATTTACACATAGAACAAAAATAACTGAAAGAGCTGCAGAATATTAATTTAATAATTGTTCACAAAAATCAAAACTTCATGTACAAACACTGCATTCTCTCCCTCGTATGTTATCAAAATAAAAGCCTTTTTTTTACATACAAAGCCAACCATTTTTTTTTTTATTTTGTTTTTGTAATAAAAGTGTAAATTAAAAAGAAACAGGAAGGCTGCTTCAGGAATTATTTCTGTTTGTAGTGAACATCAAACGCACTGATCACCAAACCAACGAGACCTAATGAATTATTTTGAAAGGAGGAAACGGAGCCGACGTCCTGGAGGGAAGTAGGGAAGAAGGAAAAGTTCTGCATCAGCTCAAACTGCAAGCTTAGCCTCCTCAAACAGGAAGTCAGTCCTCAGGTGAGGGGGCGGGCTCTTCTTGTGCGACCACTTGTGTAGCGTGACAGAGTTCCCATCAGCCACTGCTTCAGTCCTAGCTCATAGCTGCACGCGGAGCTTCGTTAGCTTGTCTCCATCAATTGCTCAGGGCTGACAGAGTGGGCGGAGTCTATTATGTGATGGAACATGGCTGTGGGAGGGGCCACTGTGGGCGTGCCATCACCTGCACTCCACAGCCACAGTGTTCTGCGTGGGCGAGGCCGAGGACGGACTCATACCTGTGTCTGAGGAACCTGAGGAGGTGGACGCCGTGGTGTTGGACACTGAAGAAGAAGAGATAAAGAGTTAACCAATCAGCAGTCAGTGTGACTTCATCACATTCACCTGCACATCCAGTAAGAAAACCAGGATCCAGTACTCAGACCTCCCACCAGGTGACGTGTTCTCACCTTCTCGTTCCTTCTTTTTTAACCTCTTCCTGCGCCTGTCGATGGACGCCACCTCCGACTTCAGGCTCATGTAGTACTTCCTGATCTCCTGCAGCTTCTCCTGCAGGAAGGAGATCCTCTCCGTGCTCGACATGTTGTCCAGATCATCTAAACAAGGAACAGGAACGTCAACAACATTCTGATCACATCATACTTCTACTGGAAACAGCAGCATCTACTGACCTTCATGGTGTGTGTGTGTGTGTGTGTGTGTGTGTGCGCGTACCCAGCTGGAGGGTCCACTTGTAGGATCTCTGAGGTGAGGGGAAACTCTGTTTGTCTTTACTGTGAGAAGATGGAGACGACAGACCAAGACAACGAGACTTGTGAGGTTTGGACAACGTGAGGCGGGACTGGTCTTCACTGTCACTGCTGTGACCTGTGGGGAGAGCGAATGTGGGGACGGGACGGGGGGGGACACCAGCTTTCAGAAGCAGAAACCCCAAAAGACATTACTGATGCTGAAAGTGATCACATGACTTCTCACCTGCTCCGTTCTTGTCCACCTTGGCGGGCGTGTGCGTCCTTTTCTGGTTGCGTTTGTGTTTCTTGGCTGACGGACTCGAGCTGCAGTCGTTTGCTCTTTTCTGACCTGAGAGGTCAAAGGTCACATGTTACAACACTAACCAGCCTGTTGGACTGCACGGTGTGATGTGACACACGGCTCGTTTCTTACCTGTTTCCTTGTTCTCCTGCAGCGACAGCAGGGAGGTGGAGGAAGAGGAGGTGCTGCCTTCAAACCCAGGACTGGAGTCTCCCTCCTGCTCCCCCCTGGAGGCTCCCTGCTCCTCCTCAGTGACGTCCTTGGCCGGATGGAGCTTTTCCGAGCAGGCAGAGGGATTGGCAGCTAATAGGAAGGGCCTAACCTGAGGCTGGGGGAGGTGGGGGCTGCGATGGGGGGACAGGGAGGTGTGGATGACGAGAGGCAGGGGGGGCAGAGACTGCTGCTGCTCTCTCACCATGAGGAGGAGGTTCTCTGATGAGGAGTTGGGTTTCTCCTTCTCATCTGGATCATCAAGGTCCACCTCATGGCAAACCAACGCCTCGGGGCCAATCTGTGGCTCCAGCTCCTCCGCAGGGGGAGGGGCGGGGCCCTCCGGTGTAAGTGGAGGTGTCCCAGCATGCACCTCTGCTTCTCTGTCAGCTCCTCCTGTCATGCACTCCTCTGACATGTTACTTTCCATCTCCTCTGCAGGATGGGGGGGCTCGTCTGCCCCCCCATCGCTCCTCCTCTCTGGGCCCAGCTGTGAGGGGAGGGCTCTGACTGCAACAGGAGGGGGTTTGGTGGAGGAGGTGGTCTCCTCCTGCCTCGTGTCGAGGCAGAGTTTCTTCTCTGGTGTTCTCTGATCAGCTGCTTTACGTTTCAGCGGCGTGCTGTTCTTCTCCTGCAGGGACAGCTCTTCCTCCTCCTCCTCTTCCTCCTCAGTGGCAGAGTCTGTGTCTGAGTTGGTGGAGGGAGACTTGGCAGGGAGGTGCTGAGAAGGGAGGCAGTGGAGGACCACCATGGGCTCCTCCTGTCTCTTGAGGATGCTGCGAGACGGCGAGGACAGCATCACTGCCTGGGGGGGGCTGGAGGGAGGGTTAGGGGCGGGGCTGACACCACAAAGGGGAATCGTAGGAGGAGTCTCAGAACCTCCCTCCCTGACGTTTACCCTGCGACCTTTGACCCTGGGGGAGGACAGCGGAGTGGAGTGGTTGTCGTCCTCTGTGGAGCAGGGTGATGAGGTCACCAGTGGCTGTGTCTCACTCTGAGGAGGTGTCCTGCTGGGAGACGACTCGTGGAGTGCTTCCTGTCCATCCTGGACAGACAACGGAGACGCCACTGAACACACTTTGTCCTCTTTGTCTATGTGAGTTAACTTGACAGGGGATTCCCCAACAGGCTCCTCCCCTTGCTCCTCTTCCTTCATCTCTGATTGGCTCAACATTTTGTCATCTTTGTTCTGAAGCGTGTTGGGACACACGTATACAGCAACAGTCGGCAGTGGAGCTGAGGTTTCCATGGCAACCAGACTGGTGTCATCAGATTGTGAAGTGACACTTGATTCCTCCCTCGTCTCCTTCTCGTCCTGTTTTTCCTCATCAGCACCTTCCGGCTCCTCCTCTGGATCACAGGGGTGAGGATCCGTCTTCTGTTGCCACGGAGACAGTTTGTCTGTGTTTTCTGGTCCGTCGTCGTCTTCGCTGACGTCCGAGGAGTCTCCAGAATCATCTGCAGAGCAGGAGCAGAGCAGTTAGACCTGCTGGTATCGTGTTTAACAGGAAACAAAGTGGAGCCGTTCTCACCGTTTGAGGCCCGATCCGATTCGTACATCCCAGAAGTCCTCCTGGTTCTCCTGCGAGGCGTGTCTACAGAGACGAACACACACACGTCAAAACATCTTCACATGAAAACACAGCACTGGATTTTCATTTTTTAAGTGAAAACCTCATCTCTTACCGTCTCCGTTGGCCAAGTTGGACATGGAGTCTGTCCTGTTCTTGCCGTTGGACTGCCTGTCTGCGCTGCCGGTTTTAAACATGCCACGTCCTGCGGAACTGGTGGGTGTGGTCCTGATCTGAGGTCGACCACGCTTTAAGCCTGTTGGCTTAACGACCATCATGGACGCCGGCTTCTCTTCGTCTCTGTCCGGATCGTCTTTGTTCTGTACAGAGGACAGACAACATGACGACTGGACTGAGAAACAATTTTTTGACGATTTGGGTCTTAAAATCAGGTGTGAACGGATTCCGCTCCTCACCTTCACCTTCTTCCTCTGCCGTTTCTTCGTTCCTTTCTCCGAAGGCCAAATGATGCGGTCGGCCTTCACCCACTCATCATACCTGTGGATCAGACACTGCTGTTAGCGTACAGAGTCCTTCGGACAGTTTTTGGACATTTCATCTCGTCTCCTTTGTTCAACTTGTCTCGTATTGAAACCTTCAACACAAACCGGCTGCAGCGAGTCTGAGCAGCAGCGGCGGCACACTGACCTGACGTTCCAACCGTAGTAATGGACCAGGTAGAACTGTTCTCCGTGGTCCATGTCGGTCTTCTTGATGTGAGCTTCATAGATCTTCTGTGTCTTTCCTTTGCCGTACTTCACCCTGACCTTCGTCCCTGTCAAAGAGTCTCCATCCTCCTCATCCTCACTCCTGAAACAGACAGATCCAGTCTCAGACGGGTTTGAGGGTTTTAAAGCAACGATATCATACGATGTTGTTCTGAAACACTGAGAGCTCAGTGAGGATCCAGTCAACATGGAACCCTTTAACATTACATCATACGTCTGAAAACACCATCCGTCTCACCTGTTTCTCCTCATCTCATCGTCCCCTTCTTCCTCCTCCTCATCATCTTCCTCCTCATCAGATCCTTTTTCAGAGTCGTCCATTCTTCTGTTGCTCCGTCTCCTCATCTCGGGCGGCTGATCCTCAGTGTTCTCCGCTCCTCCACGTCCAGGATTTTCTGGTCTTGAGAGCAGCTTCAGCCGACTCCCCACACACCTCCTCCTCCCCTGCAGTGAGAGAGGGAGTCCGAGACGCATGAGGGGGTTTACCTTCACACTCGACCAGCTTTGACTCACTCAGTTATCAGACTGTTTGTTGTGATTTCACGATATAAACGGAACATTAAGCCATTTCTCACCCGTGGAGACGACAGTCTCTCCTTCACCTCATGTTCACTCTCACTTTCTGAATCTGCCTCCTCCTTCTTCTCATCCGCTTGCTCAGCCTTCAGCTGTGTTGCTGAGGCCTCTTTAAGCTCCACCCTTGCCCTCTTGTGATTGGGATGAGGGTTGTTGTGATGGATGGTTCTGAAGGTAATGGAGGCGGAGCGGCAGTACTCCTCAAAGCCGTACAGATACCTGTCAACAAATCAAAAGGTCACGTCACTGTGACTGTGCAGGACATGAAGCTTTAGAAACAACAAGTCCACAGCTGCTGAAGCAACATCAGATGTGTTAACACACGTCTGATCACAAACCGTCTTCTGGTGTTTGTTGTAAGTCTGTAGCATCATTTGTTCTTACAGTGATAAAATATTTTCTTTTCTGGATCCTATTATCTGGAGTTTTGTAATGATCCAGATCAGCCCTTGATCCAGATCAGTCACGATCCAGATCAGCCCTTGATCCAGATCAGTCACGATCCAGATCAGCCCTTGATCCAGATCAATTACGATCCAAATCAGCCCTTGATCCAGATCAATTACGATCCAAATCAGCCCTTAATCCAGATCAGTCATGATCCAGATCAGTCACGATCCAGATCAGCCCTTGATTCAGATCAATCAAGATCCAGATCAGCCCTTGATCCAGATCAATTACGATCCAGATCAGCCCTTGATTCAGATCAATCAAGATCCAGATCAGCCCTTGATCCAGATCAGTCATGATCCAGATCAGCCATTGATTCAGATCAATCAAGATCCAGATCAGCCCTTGATCCAGATCAGTCACGATCCAGATCAGCCCTTGATCCAGATCAGTCACGATCCAGATCAGCCCTTGATCCAGATCAATTACGATCCAAATCAGCCCTTGATCCAGATCAGTCATGATCCAAATCAGCCCTTGATCCAGATCAGTCATGATCCAGATCAGTCATGATCCAGATCAGTCATGATCCAGATCAGTCACGATCCAGATCAGCCCTTGATCCAGATCAATTACGATCCAAATCAGCCCTTGATTCAGATCAATTACGATCCAAATCAGCCCTTGATTCAGATCAATCAAGATCCAGATCAGCCCTTGATCCAGATCAGTCATGATCCAGATCAGCCATTGATTCAGATCAATCAAGATCCAGATCAGCCCTTGATCCAGATCAGTCACGATCCAGATCAGCCCTTGATCCAGATCAATTACGATCCAAATCAGCCCTTGATTCAGATCAATCAAGATCCAGATCAGCCCTTGATCCAGATCAGTCATGATCCAGATCAGCCCTTGATTCAGATCAATCAAGATCCAGATCCGCCCTTGATCCAGATCAGTCATGATCCAGATCAGCCATTGATTCAGATCAATCAAGATCCAGATCAGCCCTTGATCCAGATCAGTCATGATCCAGATCAGTCACGATCCAGATCAGCCCTTGATTCAGATCAATCACGATCCAGATCAGCCCTTGATCCAGATCAATCACGATCCAGATCAGCCCTTGATCCAGATCAATCACGATCCAGATCAGTCACGATCCAGATCAGCCCTTGATCCAGATCAGTCACGATCCAGATCAGCCCTTGATCCAGATCAGTCACGATCCAGATCAGCCCTTGATCCAGATCAGTCATGATCCAGATCAGCCCTTGATCCAGATCAGTCACGATCCAGATCAGCCCTTGATTCAGATCAATCACGATCCAGATCAGCCCTTGATCCAGATCAATCACGATCCAGATCAGCCCTTGATCCAGATCAGCCCTTGATCCAGATCAGTCATGATCCAGATCAGCCCTTGATCCAGATCAGCCCCTGGTATCATGTAGAACCTGTTGGGAACTCAATGTATTTTTTTTTATCATTTATTGTGGAGTTACATGCAGATAAGTTAAAAACAGCTTCTATCTCATGATGATAAAGAATGCTTAAAAACATTCCTGGATCCAGACGGTGATCTAAACCCGCCCCCCAATAAATAACCTACACAATTCTTCTTTGGACCATTTCATTTAAGCCCACATGTCATTACCATCCAGTAAATTGAACCATGGCATTATGCTACTTGTGTAACTGCAGGAAGCAGCTGGGCTTAATGAAGATCTCAGAGCTGCAGTCAGCTATTTTTTGGATTCTCATGAGATTTGGAGTTTTCCAAACCCAGAAATCAATCTTGTACCACTCCAACTAAAACAGTCTTCCTCGGTCAAATTTTTTTTGGACCAATCATGTGTTAGCATTGTGCTTTGGGGCGGGTGTTCAGGTATGATTGACAGCAAGTGTCCAGGCAGGCAAAGCAAAACAAACATGGCTGCTGGTGGATGTACACATAGAAGCTGATATTTAATCTGTTTTAGGACTAGAGACGATTTCTTCTTTGAAAAATGAGCAAAGTTAAGAACTTTGTGTTGTACTTTCCTCCCGACTAGATTTGTGAACAGGTGAGGCTACACATATATCTGGAAGAGCCAGGTTAGCAGTCAGCACCACATACACAACCATCTGAACTTTCAGGTTCTTACTTCTTGTAGGCCGTTTTGACATTATAGGATGCAGCAGAGTTGAGCACAGGAATCCCGAGGTCCATGTAGACCTGTTTCCAGACTGTGCCAGACTCAATCTGAAACACACAGAGGTCTAGTATTAGTTTCTGTAACAATGTACAGCTCAATTATCAGGTAAAGCCTAAAGGGTCCGATCAGACAGCCAAGAAGATCATCAGGAGCTCAGTCCAGCATGCGAAACCTTCCTCAGCATCATCACTCATATGACCCGAATCTCAGAGCCTCAACATGATCTCCTCACCTTGTGGCAGCCTCCCTGGTGATAAACCAGCCTGAAGAGCTTGAAGAGATTCAGGTCTTTGTACCCCAACACCGGGGGCTTGTTGATAGGAGTTCCTAAAACAAAGATACAAACATTTCTTCAATAAAAAAACAAAAAAAAACAAAAAACAGATAAAAGTCAAGCTATACAGTAAGGCCACTTTAAAAAGTAAGGAACGGTTGATTTGCTGATGTTACCGTCACGTTCTACACCTTCTGTTCCAGTGTTGAAATTATTTACACGTTGGTTAAATCACTTTTACAGCAGTTGCGACTACAGTTTCTCTGTTGTGTGAAACAATGTGGTTAAAAATACATCTGAAACCTTTCGAATTTACAGGAAGCCTGATGAACATGTGACACCAGAGGATACGATAAAACCCATTTACTGCCTGGAAGGTTTATTAAACAATCAAGAAACGTGAAGAAGAAAACTAAATATCAACATAAACGATGTGATCGTGTAAACAGCCGGATTTAGTCTGAATGATTTTCCATTTCACCTCCTGCTTGTCAGTTTCACTGAAACCAGATGAAAGATGTTCTACTTTAAAGAGTTCTGATGACTCTGTAAAAAGCAACTTCAAACCTTAAAATGCTGATGCAGTGTGATTATTCACCACGTTATTCTGGCGCTCTGTGCTAGTCTCTGTATAAGATACATGTAACTTATTTAAACAGGTTGATGCTCTGACCAGGCTCACCTCTGTCCTCCATGAATTTGTAGAGCTGCTGGAGGAAGTTCTCCTTCTCCTCGGGGTCGGCCTCCTCCTCAGGCTGGACAGAGAAAGAAATAAACAAAGTCAAATAACAAGTTTCTGTAACTACAGATGAATGTGTGTTTAACTGTTTGTCTGTGAATCGTGTGTAAACTTCACCTCCTCCTTTATGTGCTTCTTCTTCTCTTCATCGTCATCGTTGTTTTCCTCCTCCTCCTCTTCCTCGCTTTCCTTTCCATCTTTGTCGTCTTCGCTGGAAGATGAGTCTAGTATCTGACTCATGTCCATCTTCCACACATCTGGAACCTCTCTGCTCCTCAGGAACATCCGGGCTCCTTCAAAACCTGCAGAAGATTAAGAAAAGAATCAAGAAGATGAGAAACAGAGAAGAGGAGGCAGCAAGAATGAGAAAGAGGTGAAAGACTCACCGTCTCGGGTGAAGTACTCGGACTTGGTGATCCCAACGTGGGTGATGAGGTGGGTGTGTCTCCTAGGCACAGTGTAACTAACAGATCACAGAAGAAACTCTGGTTAGACCAACAGGATCTCAAACATTCCATACTTTTGGTGTAGATCCATAAAATATTATTTATCATTATGACAAACTTCTGATGAGTTTGCACGGGTTCAACTGAACTCCTGATCTCAGAAACATGCTTATACCTGGTAGCTACCTTCAACACATAAAATAAACCATGTTCATCGTTAACATTCACCACAACAACTAAATCTGAACATTTCTGATTTGCATTTGATCTGTTAGATTAAATAATTATGGATCTATTTGAGCAGATTTGTGTCTTTATGTTGACATCATGTCCATCAAAACTTCCTGAATTTTAATTAAAAAAATGCAGAAATCAGGTAAACTTACAACTTGCCATCGTAGAAGGACCTGACCAGACACTGATCCTTCCTGACCACCAGCTCATCGCTGCAGCTTGGAGATACAACCTGTAGAAAAGCTCAGGTCAATAATTGAAAGTTTGAAACAAAGTTCACAATAATCTTTAACAACTACTTCATATCCTTTAATGAACCTTGAATGAGCTGAATCTTCTTTCTGATTGTTTTATGAATGATATTTGTGTATATTTGTTTACCAGCGCCATGAACCAGCTGAAAGAGTCCTCAGAGTTCTCTATGCTGCAGACTTGTCCCAGTAGCTCATCGGTCAGCCTCTTCTTTACTTCTACTTCCTCCTCACTGGATGAGGTGTCGTTCTCTTCGTCGGCTCTGAGATCCACACAGAAAGTCAGAATTTGAGAAACAGAAACTGAGTTACTATCTGATTCTAGAAAAGCAGTTTCTTTAGAACAACTAGAACATCAGTGATTCTTCTAGAATAGTGCTAAGCACAATGGCAGCTTGTTCTGTAGCTCAGTGGTATTAAAGCAACTTTCATCCGCTGAGTATTTCTTCCTCATTTTCTTGTTGATGACATTATTCTTTGTTAAAAGAAGAAGACGTATATGCAGAGCAGAAGCAAAGTGAAGAGAGAGAAAGAGGAAGTTAAAATGTTCTTTCATCATGCATATTGATGAATGTGAGATCTCTTGTTAACAAGATTAATGAACTTGAAACTCTGTTTAAGACCTAGCCAGAATATCAGAAAGCAGTTTCATTTATTTCATGGAGATGTGGCTAAAGGCTCATATCCCGGACTCCAGTGTGTCTCTGGCTTTTAAACAATACGACTACAGACAGATTAAATAAGGAGCAGCAAAAGAAAAGGAGGTGGGATTGCTGTCCCTTTTAACAAGAGATGGAGTCATCTCATGCTGTTCTAAATGGTAAATGTCCTGTATTTGTATAGCGCTTTTCTAGTCATTCAGATCACTCTAAGCGCTTTTACATTTACCCATTCATACAACCCGATATGTAAACCGGGGGGAGAAGGGAGGGACTAACACTCACACAAACCGGTGTGCAAATCGGGGGCAACATGGGGTTCAGTGCCTTGCCCAAGGACACTTCGACATGTGGTGGCGGAAGCCGGGATCGATCCACCAACCTTCCGATTGGGAGATGACCGCGCTACCCACTGAGCCACAGTATCGTCTTTGCAGTCGAGATACTGAACTTGTGGCTGTTGATTTTCGTCCATATTATCTACCGAGGGAGTGTTATTTTAGTTTAGCTAATGTGATTCTGCATGTGACCTCTTTGGCTCAACTGTTGCTAAACTACAGACACAACACCAACATGCATTAGGGGCAATATCTGGAGATTTTAATCACACCTCTCTCTCTTCTGCACTTCCAAAATTTCAACAGTTTGTCCACTGCTCCACCTGAGAAAACAAAACACTGGATTTGTTTTATGCAAATATCAGGAATGCATACAGGTTCTTTGTGTGACCTGCTCCTGGCAAGGCAGATTATAATCTTGACTTTCTTTGCTCAGTATTTAAACCCATTGTCCAGAGGCAACCTGTGGTTAAAAGAACATGGAGGAGGTTCACAGGAAGCTGAAGAAAATTCTATAGAGGCTTGCAGAGAGGAACATTTAGAGGACGAGAGGGATTTTCATCAACAGCGGGAGTAGAACCGTGGCAAGATGTTTCCATTAGCAAACCACCGTTGCACACAGATCGTGAACACGGCGTCAAGCCGACAGCAGAAGATTTAACTGAGAAGGACAGTGTTAAACAAGTTTAGCACTAAACAACTCTTAGAGTGATTTCCTGGATCACGGCTCAGGTCCAAACCCATTTTGACTGTCACAGATTTCTACAATCTGCTTCCATGAAATTGTTCTGCAGGAAAACTTTGACATAAGTCACATCAAAGACGAAATGATCTGGTGCAGATACCAGACAAGGTCATAATGTTTAGGCTTATTGCTGTTACTGGCAGTGGATTGGTCAGACAGCCAAGAGAAGATGTGACATCATATGGTATCATCAGCTCGATGAGCGAAACCATTTCTCAGCATCATCACTCCTCCTCAGCCAGTTTGCAACTTTCCTATCAGCAGTGAAGAGAAACGCTCTCAGCCTCCATCACAGATGAAGTCATGTGACAGTTTATTTACTCAGGCTGAACAAAAGAGTGAACGACACATTTGGAGTGACTATGAATTTGCCTATCATGTTATTGGGAATTCTATTAGATACTTTTTTTTAGTTCCTTTCTTTTGCAACAAACAGTTTTGAATTAACATCAGCTCTTAAAAAGATGTTATTTCACTGCCATTTACTATTGAAAATATATTTTTCTGTTAATATTTTACACGTCTCCATCTAGAGAATTAAGAAAAACAACATACACAGCCTGGGATGAACGTCGACCTCCCCGGTTGGACTTTTTACCAATGACTGGGGTGCCAAAATGCTCTGGGTTCGTCAATGGCAGCTGGTCCAACGTCTGCAAAAAAGAACATTATCAGCACATTTCAACACTTAACGGCTTCAGACTGGTTGTTTTGAGTGTTCAGGGACTGTGATGGAAAGTTACAGTCTTTAACTTACCTCGCTCACTGCAAAATGTCTCTCTCCCTTTAGACACAGCGATGTTCGACGAAGAGTTTTCTCATCTCCGTCATCAAAAACTGAAACAAACACTGATTAAATTTTGGGTCCATGTCCAAAAAAAGCCAACAGAAAAAAACAGCATGAAGAAAAGCTTGACGTGGAGGGTGTTGAGCCGAGACTGAATCTCAAAAACATGGCCGATTCCGAAACGAACTATACTTTAATAACTACTCTGTCAGAAAAATCACTGGCCATCCGTTTTGAGTTCATCACTGTGACTGGCACGGGATTGGTCAGACAGCCAAGAGAAGATGTGACATCACGTGATATCATCAGCTCAAAGAGCGAAACCGTTTCTCAGCATCATCACTCCTTGTCCTCAGCCAGCCTCAGTGTTTGTGGCTTTTCTGTCAGCAGTGAGAAGAAATACTCTCAGCTTCAATCACAGTTAATCATCCTTCCACAAGGTTTCTGTTTTCTTTCACTCATTCTGACAAAATGTTTAAAATATTTCATGTAATTGCTCCCAAACACCTTTATTGGGACTGCAATAGTAGAAACAATAAAAGGTAAACAAAGCAGACTGAAAGAGACCAGAAGGAATCTTTAAACTCTTTGTCTTTAGTCTCTGGGGCGAACCTGGTTTGATTTGATAAGTGAAAAGTTCCTTCGATGTTAAAAATGTGCAAAAGCCTTGACAGCGCCTGTGTGACTAGAGGGACAGAAGGGTCATGTGACTCCTATCAGCAGATAATCTGCATGGAGCAGGAAGCAGGACACTTACCCACAGTGTAAAGACTGGCATCTGTCAGCTTAGTGATGGTGGCTTCACTGTACACACCCTCGTTGGTCCTCACCTCCACAGTGGAGCCCACCTGAAGCACATGCACACCATCTAAGTGGGTCTACACAAGACTTACAGCTCATTTTAATGTAAACATGCCCAAACAGTGAATAAGTACACCAAAAGAACAGAAACTAGAAAAAGCTTGCACCAGTCCATAAGTAGAACTCTGAGCTAAAAGCTACTTTTAGAACTTTACTGCATTTAAAATATACCAAAATCTTTGAAGAAAATCTTATATTAAGTCATATAAGTTAACCAAAATTAATTCCTAATCTTTCCCTGACAGTTTGACTCGTCCTAAAAAAACCCAGACGGTTTATTTTAGCGTTTGACAGCTTTGTGTTTGTTGTTCAAAGGTCCAAATATAATAAACAAGCCAGAACAAAGAAAAGTTTTAGAAATGATTCCTGATTAAGAAGCTTCTGAGAATCCTAATAAATGTGTAACATTAAATTAATTCTAACAGTTGAGTGTTTTTTTTAGGGTTTAAAATCTAACACAAATGTAAATGTTACAGAAAGTGAGATAAGTGTCTCACCCTCAGAGCTCCCTTGACCTGGTCGTCCTGCACCACCTGGGAAGTGCTTTCACCTTTAAGAGTCACCTGGAGACAGAATGAATGATGAAGAGGAGTTTAACATCTTCACTACTTAGTGTTTACTTCTGAGACAGACTGATGAAGTGATCATGGTTCGCAGCAGCTTTTGTTCCACTGATTCCTAAAATCCAACTCTAAGTGATGTCATCACCCTGTCCATAACATGTTTTTTTTTTTGTAGCACTAAATATGAGCAACAAAACACAAAGTTTGTGAAAACAGACAATGTTCAAGTGACAGGAAGAGACGATCATGTGGAAATGAAATTTCCAAAAAGTGTCAGACTTGATTTCAAACTTTTGCATCACCCTTGTGGTTGAAGTGGACGTATTTGCCAGCTGACACTTTAAGCCGTGTACAGACTCTGAGTACAGATGGAAAACAACTGACAGGAAGGTCTAACATAAACCGGATTGGTCTGACAGCCAAGATCTCCTAACGTTCTCTTCCAAAACCAGAGAACATTAATGATCAAAAAACCTAACTGTCAGATGATGAAACAAAAAGTAGGAGCAGATTTCTACTCTCAGCACAGTCCATAGATGACTTACAGTGCAGACACCTCTGCGTGACCACACACTGCTGATGTCTGACACAAACACAGGGAGCAGACGACGGGACTCTCAGGTCTTGAACCTGCTCACACCTCACTTCATCTCTTACCTTGACCTTGACCATGCGTTTAACAGTCTTGATTTTGGCTTCACAGAAAGCCCCTCTGTACTTGGCACTGACATCTGTCCCCACTGTCAGGGAGGCAGGCTCGTCTGCTGCCTGAAACACAGACACATACACAACAGCATATTTAAAATTTGCTTAAATCAGTTTCTCCCATTCCTGATTGTTATTTACTGTTTGTACACATCAGTAACATGCCATCATGTTGCGTTTGACATCAGACAACATCTGTAGATCATCGTTTTTAGAGATCTAAGACTGTTAAAGCTCTAATGGTTTCTGTTAGGCAGCAGGGTCTTAGATCAGTATCAGGTCAAACTAAAGTGTTGCTACACTGGAGTTTTTGCTCTTTAATAAACGGTGCAACTCACTAACATGAGTTTATCTGTTTTTAGCTTAAAAGCTTGAGAAAAGCACATATTTAAAGAAAAACTCATATGATTGTTGAGTTTAAATTGCTGCTGTGCGCTTTTCTCTGCTGCATCACGTCACACACACCCACCCTGTACTTCATGTGGGAATTAAAGACGACTAAATGTTTACACAAAGACAACGTGATCTCAGATGTTAGGATCAATCCGATTCCTCCAGCGTGTCCAATGCGATCTACCCATCACTGCTGGGTCAGAAGCTCCAGAACGTACAGGTGGATGTTCTCTGAAAGCAGCATCATTTCTCTTGATCTGGACTTCCAGTACAACCAGAACCTTGTCATGACGCAATATACAGAGAGCAATTGCAACGTTAGCCCTGAAGGGATGAGGGAGACTGGGATTTTGTCAACAAGCTGAAACTTCTGTTGTTTTAGTCAGAGTGTGATACAAAGTGTGATTATATTTGAATATAATATTTGAGGCATCAGAGCCTTTAACACGTCAATAGTGCTGCAGGTGACATGAAGGAGACAGGCAACGCTATCAGGAGTAACAGGTTTGGATGCACTATTTACCTTCAAAAACCTAGTTTCATCTTGTGCTGTTTTTTATGAAAAACTAAGTGCATTAAGACCTGACAACAGCATCCTCCAACAGAGTGGAGACAAGTGGAAGGTAGAGACTGAAAAGGCCTGAGATGAGGGACAAAGCTCCGTGTTACTCAGTCTGTATGATGATTGAAATGAAGGATAAGTTTCAGATCAACTGTGGTCAGTAACTTCTGATATAAAATGTAAACTACATTTTATCAACAAATACAGAAGTTTGATTTTATACTCCATAAATATCTAATTTAGATAAATATCTAAGAGTCTGTTCTATTTGTAATCCTGGAGTGGACTTTAAACTACAGATAAGGAGACATCCAGATGTTTAGAAGAAGTCCAGTTCACACCAGAACTGAAGACCTTTGATGGAGACCTGAAACAGGGTCTGGGATGAGTCCTGGTTCAGATCTACGGTCTCTTTCTAATGAGTGAAGCTCAAACTGGCATTAGTGTTTTCAGTTTGTGTCGCAGGGCAAACGCTCACCTTCATGTCTCCGGCTAGTCCAGGAGGTCCAGCTCGAAGAATTTCAGATCACTTCAAGACAAAAACAACAATGGAGAGAGAAAGAGTTAATACAGCTGGTGGTTCCACAAGCGGGGCAGAGCAACACCGACCCCGGGTTCAACATTGTCAGCTAACCAACTAGCCACGCACTTGTGTTAGCTTAGGCATTCTTTTCTGGCTCGAAGCTGCCCCCTCCTCCCCCCTCCCTTCCCCGGATCAGCAAATATGTGATACAGTCAAAACAAACTTAGCTAGCAACGTTTACTTGAACCGAACGGGAAGTCTCGACGAGTACGTGATTGATATGCCCCCCGAACGGGTTGGTAAAGGGCTAAAAGCGACTGCAGGGCGACCAACACGGAGCCTTTTCACTTCCCGCTCCGCTCCCAGCGCCTCGGAGTCACGTCGCCATCACAGCTCGCCATGTCAGTTAGCTCGGCTAACTTTATCACATCTATCGTTAATAACTCCTGCCGAGCGGAAGATCCTAAACAAACAACGAGTCCCAATCCAAACAAAGTCCAAATAGACGCCGAACCGAGCGGATTCTGCCTCGCTGTCCGGTTCAGAGCGACATTTAGCTAGTTGGCTATTAGGCGTCTGAACTAGCCAGATTGTCACACGGCGATTTAAACTGTCAGGCAGAAGGGCTGCAGCCTTGACTGGAGACTTAACGAGCTCCTATTGGGTTCAAAATATCAACTAAGTTGGATTCTACCAAAACAACAGACTGTGACATTGGACGGAGCTACTGGGAAGTTATTTATTTAATAAGCGGCTCTTCCACAAAGGCGCAGGAGCTTCACATTTCTTCACTGCCATTCAGTTCACAGCGAAGCTCGGACTGAAACAGCCCGCCGATCTGACATCTTCCCCCCTTGCTGTCCCGGTTACACCGAGCGTTCTGACGGCTCAAAGTAAAGTCTCATTCTGCAAATAATATCAGGATTTATACTCACATTCACGGCCGCCGTTGCTTCCTCTATCGTTCGGTCTGCAAAGCGATACACGAACAACAAGCTGTTGAGCCCCGAGCTGGGTTTTCCGACACGTGATTGGCCGAAGTGACGGCGGTAGTCATGAGAGAGACATCTGATTGGTGGAACGTTTCTCCGATTTCCATAGGACGTACTTTATGTCTAACTGCTATTGGACGATACGAACGCAGCGCCACGAGGGAAATGACGACAATTGAAGGTTGATCGTCCAATCACAAGCGGTTTGGGGTGAAAATATAAAAAAAAGGCATAACGAGATAATGCAATTGGACAAATCTGTTTTGGTCCACTAAAGGCGAGTTGCTATTGGTTAAACGTGCTTCCTTGTTTGCAGCAGCAGTGTAGGAAGCCCAGCCCATCTACGTGCTGGATATCTGCGCACTAAACTTCAAACAAAAATCTGTACATATGTCATCATTTTCTTGAAGATTTCGCAGGAGGATGCAAATATCCCAATACATTTATAAATATCTAAGAACTGCGCGCAAAGAACTCCTGCTACTTCACACAGTTAATCCCAAAAAGTCGATCCTAGTTTTCCGACGTGTTAATCCTGATTATGTTCAGCAAAATACAAAATAACCGAATGAATGTGGTTGTAGTAATGCTGTAGTCCGGTAACAGATGCTGCACCGTAAAACCGCACGGAAGCAAACTTAGAGTCAGGTCACAGGATCGAACACTGAGCCACCTGAGCGCGAACTTTACGTCACACGTTGACGCGATGACATAAGCACGTCATTCTGGAGGCTCAGTGTGCAGTGTTCCCCATAAACATAATAAATCCGATTTATAATGTCTATGGTGGGAACACCACTGATTTATTATGTCTATGGTTCCCACAACTCGTACCTGAGCACAAACCTGCTCCAGAGTTAAGATTGGACTTTTTGGCATTTTGTTTTGAGCAGTTTGTAATAAAGCCGATCAATAATTTAAACTCAACACAGCTCCGTCTCAGCTGGTGCGCTGTTTGGAAGCCCTTTCAGAATAAAAGTCTTGATGTTAATTTACTTTAATATGTCGCCCATTTTAATCTTGAATCAAAGCAACATATCAAACATATCAAAGCAACAAGGACTGATTGTCTCTCCACCTCTGGCTTGTGTATTTGTGCATTTCAGATCTCTTCTACATCATCATCCTCCATGTCCTTTTATTTGCGCTCACTCATACATTAACACGCTCACTGTAATCCAATTTTTGTCCTGGTACTTTTCATGGTAATTCTCTCAGGTGGCACTAAACTTCACTGTAGTCATATTTCCATGTGGTTCAGAAACTGTAACAAGATCTTAAGTTTGTGAAGAGATTAAACAAGTTGAACATCTACAGTAAACAAATGTTTTGATGATTCTTTATTTTTAGACATGTGAAATCACTCAAATCTCCACATTGACAAATATTCAAAGAGTTTTTTGAACACAGGATTCAGAAATCTAAAAACAAGGGTTCCGATCCTGTTCGGACACAGAACAGCTGACTAAAGTCCACGTTATCCTTCAAAAACAGATGGACAGTCACATGATGAGTCTTCATGTAAACAGACGGGCGTGTCGGGTCAGGCGTCAAAACTTTGGCTCAGATTTATACTGAAACATGCCCAGCTGCAGTTTTAGCCTGTATTTAGAAGACCATGGTTCTGTTGGAGCAGGATCTGGATCTGGATCCACTCACTGTGAGACTAGTTCAGCGAGGCTGTCCCAACAGTCCAGCTTTAGCAGCGAGAGCCTCATTCTGCTGAATGTGATACTCCTGGAAACGCATGGAGATCCGCTGAGTCATCTTCAGGTACTTCTGTAGGCAGGACTCAGAGCAGCTGGACTGGAACCAAAGACAGGAAAATCCTCCAGTTAACCAGAACCCGAACACATGTAGTTTACACTGAAACTACATCTACATTTAATCTGATTCACATTTAACATCAGAGAATGAAAACTGTTTGGGATTCAGCTGATCTCTAACCAGACTGGACTTGGGTTTTACCTCCTCGGGCTTCAAGTCTCTGGTGGTGAAATCTTTCACACAGTCCATGAAGCAGTTCTCTGTTAATTTGTTGTAAGTTCCCAGAAACTCCTTGAACTGGAAGTTGAGCAGAAAACAGTAAATTATTAGGAAGTCTCATAATTTTTGTATAAACTGCAGCCATTAATGAACCGGTTCTGTGCGACATGCATGAAAAACAACCAAAACACAAGGACGTCTATTTCCTGTATCATAAAGAAATAAGTGTATCAGATTCTTTGGGATATACAATCCGGTTTTTCCTGCTTCCTCGGTCCAGTTACAATCAGGACTTCTAATTTCAACATTTCTGTTTTTCAAAAAAATCTAACGTTCCTTCTCTTTTTAAATTAAACAATCAAATCTCGTTCACCGATGTGAACGCATCCCAAAAACATGTTGATACACGCTTTATCTTGTTATTAATCCAGTTACTGGATCAGCTGTAAAAACAAACCCTGACGTCAGTTTGAGCAGGTATTTTCATCAACAACGAGAGTGAAACTGTGACCAGACACGGAGTGAGAACCATCAGATGATCCAGACTTTTAATAAAAGTCTGTTTTCTTTATAAACTGATTCAGTCTGAACAACATCTGTATACATTTTCATAAGAGGATCATCAGCTTCTAAACACTCAACCAGATAGAATTTAACAATATTATTAAACCAACAACCCAAATGTTCAAACACAAACTCACTTTATTCTGAAATAGCTGCATCCTTCTTGATATATTTTTCCTTGTGAGTTTGTTCCTCAAAAGTTAAAGGTTCTGTATCCTGCTATTTTACAGCTTTCAACATCTGGGATAGGCACATATATGATAAACTCTTTCCTTTGGTGTTATATAGTATTAATGTGTCCTGAAATCTAACTTACTTGATGGAAAATGCACATTTTCACTGAGACATTTTTAGAAAGTAAAATACTACAAACTATGGTACTTAATGTCTTGCTTCAGACTCTCAGCTTGGGGCACGTGTGTTTAATCTGCAGTGGCAGCACGGACACGCCGGGCAGGTCCTGGTGTAACATTGTTACATCACTATGTTACAGTCAGTCGTTTTCCAGGAGAGAGTGGAGCAGCTGCTCAGAGCGCAGGATTCAGGAGGATTACTGAGAAATAAGCGTATTAATGGTGCGTTCCAGTCGTCCTAGGAACTCGTTTTTCTGGGATAAGTAACCCAAAATTACGTTGTTGCAAATATGAAAATAAATGTGAAAACCCGCGAACGTTGCCCCCAAAACTGACTGGTGTTTATGGTTTTTACCGTAGGTGCAAAGTTAGCGTAACAATACGTAGCTTTGCTGGTGGCGTCCATTTATTCCGAGTTGGTTCAGCTGGAACGCAAAACGAGCTCTTTACGTTATTTCTGGGTTGGAAATTGCGATTTCCGTGGACAGATAGAATAACCTGTCTCTGCCAGATCTACGTTTAGCCCCACTGTCCCGTCAGCGCTACGCATACATCAGGGATTGCTTCATCTGAAAGCATCTGAAAAAGGGAGGGACATCTGGTATAATATTTTAAGCTGATTGGAGGACGAGCCAGCAAGTGTCTGCCTTTGATGATTTGTCTTTAACCAATCAAAGTAAATCAAGCTCATTCAAATCCAGTCGGGAGTAAAACAAACACATCGTTACCATCAAGAAATACACAAAGTTCTTATCTTTACTCATTTTTCAACCAAGAAATTGTCTCTAGTCCTAAAACAGATTCAATAGCTGCTTCTACATGACCATCCACCAGCGCAGCCATGTTTGTTTTATTTTGCCTGCCTGGGGACCTGCCAATCATACCTGAACACCCGCCCCAAAGCAAGGCAAGGCAAGGCAAGAACTCTAAATCTCGCGAGAATCCATCTTGCAGAGCAAGGTTAAAAAAAGCTCCAAAGAGTTGATTTTGCATGATTAAATTTGAGAACACAACTGATGACATATAGCTCTTTACCTGTTTAATCTGGTCGGACTCAGACACCTGGACTGCCATGTTTCACTCTGTAGAAGGAAAAACAAACAGCGACTGTCAACAATCAAAATCAGAATCAATTTTATTCGCCAAGTATGAAACATACAAGGAATTTACTTCTGGCAGATCGTGTCTCTCTAGTGCAAACAAAGTATAAATATCGAAAAATCAGACCAAATACAACAAAATGACACTGAAGAAACGACTTATTAGCTCATAATGAGCATAAGATGAGTTGCAGATGCTGGTTTAACTGTTCATTAAAGTGACTGCAGTGGGAAATAAACTGTTTATGTGTCTGTTAGTCCTGGTCTGCAGGGTTCTGAGACAACTCAGAAGCAGTTCAAAGAGATGGGGAGCCACAGTCTCCTCCCCTTCCGGTCGGCCCATGGGTCCCCTGGACGAAAAAATAATGAATGGACGTCAATGAAGCGATAAAAGTTATTTTCTGGTCCACTTTGTCTTACACCCTGAATCACACACATGCTGTACCGCAATTTAAATGATAAATAATGATGTATGTTTTGACCGGGTCTGTCAAGTGGATTCAGATTTATTTATTTTTCAGATTTCGGAATTAAAATGACTACAACTGGAAAGTCGCACATATGACGTCACGGCAGAATCTCCCGAGTCTCACCGCTGCCTTTTCCCTCGTTTTTACACGACAATGCCGGTGTGTTTTTGTACCTGGATGTCACCACAAAACTAGTTGTTTAATGCTCCTTCCTTCGTCCTGATAGAAGGAGGTGAAGCTCGCTAAACTCACCGCCATTGTTCCTATTCTGATTCTTCTTCTCCTTCTGAGCGGTATGGTGACGTCAATTTTACGAGACAAATGGTTGTAGTCTACTACGTGTCTTCACACAAGATATAAAATAACTTTTGCCGCGTGTCGAAACTGATCGCTTTCTCTGCATCAAAACTTGTCTTTACAACTCACGGACATCATATGTTCGATCTATGGTGCATTTCAATCTGGATCAGAAAATAACTTTTATCGCTCCATTGAGTTCCGTTCATTATTTTTTCGTCCAGGGGACCCATTGACTGGAAGTAGAAGGGCGTGACTGTGGCTCCCCATAGTGTGCAGGGTGGGAGGGGTCCTTTACTATGTTTACTGCCCTCCTTTGGGTCCTTGCACAGTACATGTCCTGAACAGAGGGCAGGGGGACTCTGATGATGCGCGCTGTAGTCCTCACAGTGCGCTGCAGTCTGGTCTTGTCCTGCTTGGTGGCAGCTCCAAACCACACAGTGATGGCGGAGCACAGGACAGACTGAGTGACAGCTGTGTAGAACTGCAGCAGCAGATGGGGGGGCAGACCGTGTTTCCTCAAGATCCGTAGGAAGTACAGTCACTGCTGGGTCCTCTTGAGGATGGTGCTGATGTTTTCCTCCCACTTCAGATCCTGGGAGATGATAGTTCCCAGGACACGGTGCTAATAAGGACTGAGGGGGAGGTAGGGCAGGAGGGAGTCTCCTGAAGTCCACAATCATCTCTACAGTCTTCTGAGTGTTCAGACCAGGTTGTTCTGACTGCATCTGGACACCAACCGATCCGCTTGCTGTCGATATGCTGACTCATCACCATTCAGTATGAGGCAAATAACGGTGGTCTCATCAGCAAACTTCAGAAGCTTCACAGTGGAATCTGTGGAGGTGCAGTCATTAGTGTAGAGAGAGAAGAGAAGTGGAGAGAGGACACATCCATGAGGCGCACCAGTGCTGATCCAGTTCCTGTTCAAAAACTTACTGAAACTTCTGTTTTTTTACTAGCTCGTCTTCACATATATCAGGTTTTACATAAATCACCTTTATGATACTCATTAAACTCGCGGGTTGTTCGGCTCAGTTAATATGCATTAAAATGTGATTTTCACAGTAAAACAGCTCCTCAGCACACCGGACCTTCAGGACTCGTCCTGTTGGCTTCGGGTCCAACGTTTATCTCGTAACCTTCATTCTCTAAACAACAATGAAACACCTGTATGTTCACCTCTGTACAGTTGTGGTTTATTACCTGTGTATCCAAGCTGCTTGTCCGTGTGTCTGACGATCAATCCTGAAGGGCGCAAGAAGAAACGCAGCCGCAGATTCGACACGGCGTTTTCAAACACCTTTATTTATTTTATTAAAAGTACTTCTCGTTAACGCTCTTATATAATAAACACTTATCTTATTTGGTATCAGGATGTATCAGGATTATATGTTTATATAAAGACTGCACATTCAAGGCAATTTACTAAATAGAAGTAGTGTCGAAAGTGTCACAATAAATGTTAAAATTTGTTCTTCTTCATCTTCTTGGCTTATGGACTGTTTGCTAACCAATTTAATGGTGCATTACTGCCACCTACCGACTGGAGGGGGAAACGGTGTTCACAGGGACTTGTTTTTTAATTTTATCTATAAACGCGAAAAAAATAAAATCAGACCTTAATCAAAAAGTTCTTCGTTTTATTTCCAAAACTGAATTAATATATAATCCTTAGTTTCTTAAAAAAAAAAATTGTCATTCATATCATCTTGAATTCAGATAGATGTCTTCCAGCTTCAGGGTTCTCGACCTTCACCTGTGGTCAGGAGATCTGGATTCTGACTGAAAGAACGAGAAAAAAGTGGCTGAAAGGATCTTCCTCTGTATGGGGATCAGGCTCGACCCTGGATAAGGTGAGGAGCTTGAAGTAGAGCTGCTGCTCCTCCATATCGAAAGAAGTCAGCTGAGGTAGTTTAGGCATCTGGTTGAGAGGAGATCCAAAAGTGACTGGTGGGATAATATATCTTCTCTGGCCTGGGAGCTTCTTGGGATCCCTGTCAAGGTTTCCCACCTAAACCTGTTGCTCCTGCTTTTTTTCTGTAATGTGCTAAGAGGTTGGGGGGTGGTTTGATAACTATTTCCCCATATTTCCACACAACAATATAAATATGGGGAGACTAAAGCTGAATATAAAGCCAACAAGGAGTGATAGTTCAAAATAGGTTTCCCTTTTCCTATAAATGCAATGTTCTTTGAGATTTTTGATGATAATTAGGCCACATGAGGTTTCCAGCAGATTTTATAATCTATGTTCATACCAAGAAATGTATGCTAGTATGTTCTTTCTATGCAAGTCTGATCTACAACTAACTGATAGTTGGATTAAATATTTTGAATTCCAAACCAGATTATTTTAGTTTTGGTCAAATTTAAAGACATTTTGTTTCTGTCAAACCAAAGTTTAAATTTTTGCATTTCTGATGTGATTTTATACAAAATCTACTTTGGCCTGTACATAACAAGGTTGTATCATCTGCAAACAAAAACAGTTTTAAATCTTGAGAAATATTACATATATCATATACAACAATATTGGCCCTAAAACAGAGCCTTGGGGTACCCCACATTTTATTTCCACAAATGATGACTTAATATCTTCCATTTGTACATACTAAGTCTTGTAAATAGCTTTTTACCCAATCACATACAATACCTCTTATTCTATATTTTAGCAATTTTTCAACTAAAATGTTGTGGTCTATAATATCAAATGCTTTTTTGAGGTCCAGAAATACACTCGTGGCACATTGTTTAGAATCTATGCATTTTGTAATTTCTTCAGTTAGTTTCAACAAGGCAAGGGAAGATCGAAAACCATACTGGCTATTACTTAGTATGTTGTTTTTATCCACAGCTTCATCCTGAAGTCTCTCAAATTAGAGATGAAACGTTTTCAAGAAGAAGAAAATAGAAGTTCAGTTGTTTTTTTGATTACTTTAATTATATTCTTATTTTTGCTTTGTGCAACTTCACCCAAGATAAATTCCATGTTTTGTGTAAATGATGCTCAGAGACAAACTGATTCTGATGTTATAAGTGGTTTATTTTTGTTCATGATGTATTTTTAACGTTAAGACCTGACGAAGACCAATATTTTTTTATGTCTTGATACATAAAACTTTACAATAAAAAATCAACTGACAACGTTGTTAATAAGACGCGGTAGGAGGCAGTACAACTCTTTATGACGTACAGTCTGCAGGAAATTCAGTCATCGAAGAAGAAAAACTCGCGAAGAGGCGGAAGACCGTTTGTTTTTGTTTGATTTACAAGTTGAAAGCAACACGGTTGATGTTTTCTGAGCTGTTTCCACACTTAGACTGTTTGTTGGAAGTTTTCTTTGGGTTTATTCTGATTTAAACATGTCTGAAGTATATTTTCCCGCGCGGAGTTTTACGTCCAGTTGCTGAAGCGGGAAGTTTGAAACGGGTTTGTGTGATTTCATCCAAAAGACATCAGAACAACTTAAAAACAACTTTATGAAAAAACCAGTGGATTACCTGTGTCCTGCATGTTGTCCCCGGCTCTCGGTTCGGATCAGTCATCCTGCAGTTCGGACACTGCGGAAGTTTTAATTCGCTCCACACGCGTTTTTGTCCCGGACTACGGACATGGACCTGGACCAGGATCTCAGCCCGTCCACATTACCGTCCAAAAGCTCCGAGGTCCTCCTCAGCCGCATCTGTCCGAGCAGAACCGGAAGCGACAAAGACCTAGACCGAAGCCGATAGTGGAGGACTCCAAGCGGGGAGAAGCGACTCCTCGCTCCGGTAAGAGAGACGGAGGTGTGGACCTCTCCTCCGAACCCCCAGGTTGTTTATCCGAACCAGGTTTATTCAGGCCAGTGTATCGTACACAAGGGCTGTGTCTCCAGTTCACACCAGTTCTTGTACTTACAGACAGACACGTAAAGATAAATAAACATTATTAGACATAGAAGACAGACATGAGACACATTAGCAGCATTTTCCACCATAAACGTCTGATTAGTGTGTGAACAGATAAAATGTAATTATTTCTATGAGAGAAGAAGAGTTTTTTCTTCATGAAGGAGTTAAACGTGTTTGTAACATGGTGACGGTCTGGAGGAAGAAACTGGTCTTAGGTCTAGTGGTTTTGGTGTACAGTGATCTGTAACACACTTCTGAGGGGAGAGAAGAGGTGAGATCCTGGGTGAGAAGGTCCCTCCTGGTGCTACCTGACCTTTACCTGAGCCTGGAGGATTCCAGGTCCTGGATGGAGGGGTACAGGTACTGGATAGAGGAGTCCAAGTCCTGGATGGAGGGCAGATTAGTACCACTGATCCTCTCTGCAGTCTGTTTCTGTCTAGCTTGGTTACTGAGTCAAACCAGAATGTGATGGACTGGCAGAGGACAGACTCGATGGTGGTCCTGAGAACCCTGAACATGTCCACCTTAATCTCTGTACTGGTGCCGGTCTCCTTCTGAAGTCCACTGCTATCTCTTTTTAGAGTGTTGAGCTCTAGATGGTTCTGTCAGCACCAGAGGACAAGCTGGTCCACTTCCTGTCAGTAAGCAGACTCGTCTCTGTCCCTGATGAGGACGACTTATGAATGGATTGATCTTTGCTCACGAGTCATTACCTATATTTAGTTTCAGTTGGTACCTGGTTACCATGACAACACAAGAAGCCAGTAAAGCCAAATTACTTTAGTTCCCACAGCACACACATTCTGATAGTCTAGTTCATGTAGATTGTTGTTTAACAGAAAGATTGTGTCTTCCACTTCATCACTGAAATAATATATTTTTATTTTAAAGTGACATTTCAAGAAAGTTTATGGAGCAGTTACTTTTACATAAATGGCGGGTTGGTTTAGATGAAACAAATGTCCATATAAAAACTGCATTTTGTCAGTTTAATCGTCTGAAACAGCAGAAAACTAGTGTACAAATACTTTCTCACTACACAGTAACTCACCAGAGACTACATAATGTTTAAGAACCTGTTGATGGTCTGGCATCCTGCAGCGCCATGGGAGTCTCTGACACACGGACTCTCTGACACTGGTTACTGTGTCCATGTCTGTCCTTTTTAATGTCTTTGTGAATTAATTCATCTGTTTAACATCAGAATTAGAAGTTTTATGGTTCCCTCCTTGAAGCCTTCACTGACGCCTCTGTGCCTCCAGTGAACTCCTGATATCTGGTGAACTATTTGAACAGAACTGGGCTTCAGATCCTTCGGACGCCTCACTGAGACAAATTCACACCAGCTGATTGAAATCCTGACATGGAACTGACGCTCGCTCTGTTTCCATCCTCCTCAGATCAGGAACTCCTAACGACATGCTTCACAACCGGAGGGAGAGGGGTTGTTATGGGAGCTCTGAGACAACGGTGAGAGACGCTGTCACACGAAGGAACAGCCTTCAGTAAACTCCACGTTCTGCTCAGAAACTAAATTTCCAGCGTTTTCATCATCTTCCATCTATCTTTGTGTCTGTGCTGTTCAGCTGTCACAGGAGGGGAGTCGACGTCCAGCTGCTGGAACCCAGGCCGCTCCAAAACCCTCCTAATCCCCAGAACCTTCCTGCTGTGAGTGGCCGGGGTCCACCTGGTGCAGCGGGGGTTCAGACAGAACCAGAACCATCATCTGGTCGATTGGGAGACACAGACAACACAGCTGCAACAGCAGCTGCTCCTCTCATCAAGGTAACGGAGTTGGAGCTGAATATTTTCCTCCAGGTGGATTTTTCTTCTGTTCAGTTTATCCAAACCTGAAGTTTTATTACTTTTAATGAAGTTTTTGTGTTTAGGCTCAGTCAGACATAGAGGCTCAAATGTCTCAGCTCACTGACGGCATACAGAAGCTGCTGCACTCTAACAGGTACACACACATCTCACCCTCACGTCCGGCTGCTGGTCCGGTGCAGACACGAACGTGAAGGTTGGCTGAATGAGTTTTGTTGTGCAGTGACTGAGTTGATTCAGCTGTTTTGTGCTCTGTTGCTTGTGAAAAGGAAACCACAGCTAAAGACTCTTGTTAATTCTCTGTCCTTACACCCTGTGACGTCACTGTGACATCATCATCTGCTCTGATGTCAGGGAGGCAGAGGGGAGGGAGCGAAACCTGAGCCAGCAGATGCTGCAGCACCTGGAGATGCTGCAGAACCAGCAGCTGCAGCTGCAGGTAAACACACTCACCTGCTCGGATGCTGCTGCATCCTCACCCCCTCTGTCTCACTCATTACTGGCTCTCCTCTCACCCAATCAGAGCCAGCTACTGGAGTCAGCCATCAAGATAGTGACAGGCCACACCTCTACGGCATCTGACCAGAATGCTGCTGCAGGTCTGTCAGCCCACGTGCACAACACACACACACGCGCAAGTGTGTTTTGGTATCCTTATGGGGACCGTCCATTGACTTCCATTGATTTTAGTAACTAGATTTATACCTAACCCAAACCCTTTTCCTAACCTTAACCATTACTGATCTATAACTAACCCTAAGACTAACTAAAACTCTATTCACACCATACCTATAAACCTAACCCCTAACCCTAAAAAGGGGAGGCTTCGGTCCCCACAAGAACCCTCGGACCCCAGAAAGATAGTAAAAGTCAGGAAACTGGTCCCCAGGAGGTCAGAAATACAAACCCACACACACACACACACACACACACACACACACACACACACACACACACACACGGTATTAACAGGACGTCTTCCTCAGATTCAGCGGTTGTGCCGTTATGGAGTTGCGCCTCCTCCCGCCTGTTTCTCCTCATTAAAGACAGAAACTGAAAACTAAAATCTGCCTCTCAGCTGTGCCTCCACCACCAGGTGGCAGCATGGTCTCTTATACCAGCAGTTCAGATGTGCCGTTACCATGGCGACGTGATGCATCAAACTCCGTGAGCGTTTGTGTTTGCGGAGGCGGCTTCCATTTTAGTCACCACTGATGGAGTTAGTGTTGCCTTGGTAACTGGGATGTTTGTAGCTTTGAGTTTTATGATGAAATTGTTTCCAGCACCTTGTGAAACGGTGTGTGTGTGTGTGTGTTTTTGTGTGTCACAAGTAAAATAAAAAATCCTTGTCTTGTTTTCTTAACCTGAAAGTGAATCTTTGATATGAATGTGAGACTTTTCCACCATCAGCGTGTGAAACTCAGGGTCCAGTACTCCTCTCCTGACAACACAACAGCATTAATATGATGTTGTTTTATCTTCTCTTCATCAGCTGGTGTCAACAAGCAGCAGCGGAGAACCTCGTCCACTACAGATCCTGCATCAGATCCCGTCCCAGTTACCATGAAAACCTGCTGCTGTGATCGCGGACCAGCACAAACCAGGTGAAGCAGGTTTGATCTAATGCTGTGAAACGATTAGGGACGGGGCCCAGTGCATCATGGGATTTACTGAAACAATGGTTCACTGATGATCTTCTGTTTCATACTGACAACATGGAGGCCAGTGACCTCCAGTGTGTGTGTGTGTGTGTGTGTGTGTGTGTGTGTGTGTGTGTGTGTGTGTGTGTGTGTGTGTGGCGTTAGAGTGTTTGGTGATTTGGAAACACAAACATGTTTTTGTGGCGTTGAGGTTTTATTTTTTTAAACTTAACAGCTTTATTCTGACAGACGAAAGCGTCATGTCTTCATTTCCTTTCCTCGTGCATTTTCCTTATTTTGGCACAAACATTCAGAGATTCAGAATATTTGGACGTGTGTGCGTGAGAGAGATAGTCGGTTTGTTGAGAGGGAGAATCGAGGTAAACAAGGCTTCAGCTCGTCATGCAGCAGCATATTCCTCCCCCTTTCCTGTGGTCGACAGGCGCGTTTCCAGGGCAACACAGCACTCATCAGAGGGATGCTTGTAGTAGTGTGTGTCTGGCACACAGCAGGCATTAAAACCCTGAGCTGCTCTTCTTCTCTCGCGTGTCTCTGTACAGTATGTTTCATTGGAGCTGCACCAGCTCCGTGTCCAGTTCAGATTGATGACTCATCTCTGATTTTATTTATGTATATCTCTAATTTGTAATGTGTTTTGGTTTCCTGCCTGAAAGCTTTAACATCTGTCTGATTCTGTTTGTTCACCCAGTCAGACATGTTCCGGGATATTGTGACGTATTTATATTGGCTTCTTTGTGTTTCTCTACTTCATTCTGCTGTTTTAAAAAAAGTTTTACTCCAAATAAAAACTGAGCTGAAAATATTAGAAGTAGTGACGTACTGAAGCAGTAAACGAGGGGTTCAGTTTGTTTTCAGGAGACGGAGAGGAAAAGCTGCCTAGCAACACTGATGCTTCTGCAGCAAACGTTCAACCGGCGCCCCGATTCCTCTATAACACCTGTCTGTGTATGAGACACCTGTCTGTGTAGGAGACACCTGTCTGTGTAGGAGACACCTGTCTGTGTAGGAGACACCTGTCTGTGTATGAGACACCGGACTGTGTAGGAGACACCTGTCTGTGTATGAGACACCTGTCTGTGTATGAGACACCTGTCTGTGTAGGAGACACCTGTCTGTGTAGGAGACACCTGTCTGTGTAGGAGACACCTGTCTGTGTATGAGACACCGGTCTGTGTAGGAGACACCTGTCTGTGTAGGAGACACCTGTCTGTGTATGAGACACCGGACTGTGTAGGAGACACCTGTCTGTGTATGAGACACCTGTCTGTGTATGAGACACCTGTCTGTGTAGGAGACACCTGTCTGTGTAGGAGACACCTGTCTGTGTATGAGACACCGGTCTGTGTAGGAGACACCTGTCTGTGTAGGAGACACCTGTCTGTGTATGAGACACCGGACTGTGTAGGAGACACCTGTCTGTGTAGGAGACACCTGTCTGTGTATGAGACACCTGACTGTGTAGGAGACACCTGTCTGTGTATGAGACACCTGTCTGTGTAGGAGACACCTGTCTGTGTAGGAGACACCTGTCTGTGTATGAGACACCGGTCTGTGTAGGAGACACCTGTCTGTGTATGAGACACCGGACTGTGTAGGAGACACCTGTCTGTGTATGAGACACCGGTCTGTGTAGGAGACACCTGTCTGTGTATGAGACACCTGTCTGTGTAGGAGACACCTGTCTGTGTAGGAGACACCGGTCTGTGTAGGAGACACCTGTCTGTGTATGAGACACCGGTCTGTGTAGGAGACACCTGTCTGTGTAGGAGACACCTGTCTGTGTAGGAGACACCTGTCTGTGTAGGAGACACCTGTCTGTGTATGAGACACCGGTCTGTGTAGGAGACACCTGTCTGTGTAGGAGACACCTGTCTGTGTATGAGACACCGGTCTGTGTAGGAGACACCTGTCTGTGTAGGAGACACCTGTCTGTGTATGAGACACCGGTCTGTGTAGGAGACACCTGTCTGTGTAGGAGACACCGGTCTGTGTAGGAGACACCTGTCTGTGTATGAGACACCTGTCTGTGTATGAGACACCGGTCTGTGTAGGAGACACCTGTCTGTGTAGGAGACACCTGTCTGTGTATGAGACACCGGTCTGTGTAGGAGACACCTGTCTGTGTATGAGACACCAGACTGTGTAGGAGACACCTGTCTGTGTATGAGACACCGGTCTGTGTAGGAGACACCTGTCTGTGTAGGAGACACCTGTCTGTGTAGGAGACACCTGTCTGTGTATGAGACACCGGTCTGTGTAGGAGACACCTGTCTGTGTAGGAGACACCTGTCTGTGTATGAGACACCGGTCTGTGTAGGAGACACCTGTCTGTGTATGAGACACCTGTCTGTGTATGAGACACCGGTCTGTGTAGGAGACACCTGTCTGTGTATGAGACACCGGTCTGTGTAGGAGACACCTGTCTGTGTATGAGACACCGGTCTGTGTAGGAGACACCTGTCTGTGTAGGAGACACCTGTCTGTGTATGAGACACCGGTCTGTGTAGGAGACACCTGTCTGTGTATGAGACACCTGTCTGTGTATGAGACACCTGTCTGTGTATGAGACACCTGTCTGTGTAGGAGACACCTGTCTGTGTATGAGACACCTGTCTGTGTATGAGACACCGGTCTGTGTAGGAGACACCTGTCTGTGTATGAGACACCTGACTGTGTAGGAGACACCTGTCTGTGTATGAGACACCGGTCTGTGTAGGAGACACCTGTCTGTGTAGGAGACCCTCTCTGTGTATGAGACACCTGTCTGATAGGAGACACCTGTCTGTGTAGGAGACACCTGTCTGTGTATGAGACACCGGACTGTGTAGGAGACACCTGTCTGTGTATGAGACACCGGTCTGTGTAGGAGACACCTGTCTGTGTATGAGACACCTGTCTGTGTAGGAGACACCTGTCTGTGTAGGAGACACCGGTCTGTGTAGGAGACACCTGTCTGTGTATGAGACACCTGTCTGTGTATGAGACACCGGTCTGTGTAGGAGACACCTGTCTGTGTAGGAGACACCTGTCTGTGTATGAGACACCGGTCTGTGTAGGAGACACCTGTCTGTGTAGGAGACACCGGTCTGTGTAGGAGACACCTGTCTGTGTATGAGACACCTGTCTGTGTAGGAGACACCTGTCTGTGTATGAGACACCGGACTGTGTAGGAGACACCTGTCTGTGTAGGAGACACCTGTCTGTGTATGAGACACCGGTCTGTGTAGGAGACACCTGTCTGTGTATGAGACACCGGTCTGTGTAGGAGACACCTGTCTGTGTAGGAGACACCTGTCTGTGTATGAGACACCTGTCTGTGTATGAGACACCTGTCTGTGTAGGAGACACCTGTCTGTGTATGAGACACCGGACTGTGTAGGAGACACCTGTCTGTGTATGAGACACCGGTCTGTGTAGGAGACACCTGTCTGTGTAGGAGACACCGGTCTGTGTAGGAGCCACCTGTCTGTGTATGAGACACCGGTCTGTGTAGGAGACACCTGTCTGTGTAGGAGACACCTGTCTGTGTAGGAGACAGCTGTCTGTGTAGGAGACACCTGTCTGTGTATGAGACACCGGACTGTGTAGGAGACACCTGTCTGTGTATGAGACACCGGTCTGTGTAGGAGACACCTGTCTGTGTATGAGCCACCTGTCTGTGTAGGAGACACCTGTCTGTGTATGAGACACCGGACTGTGTAGGAGACACCTGTCTGTGTATGAGACACCTGTCTGTGTATGAGACACCGGTCTGTGTAGGAGACACCGGTCTGTGTAGGAGACACCTGTCTGTGTATGAGACACCGGTCTGTGTAGGAGACACCTGTCTGTGTATGAGACACCGGTCTGTGTAGGAGACACCTGTCTGTGTAGGAGACACCTGTCTGTGTATGAGACACCGGACTGTGTAGGAGACACCTGTCTGTGTATGAGACACCTGTCTGTGTAGGAGACACCTGTCTGTGTATGAGACACCGGACTGTGTAGGAGACACCTGTCTGTGTATGAGACACCGGTCTGTGTAGGAGACACCTGTCTGTGTATGAGACACCTGTCTGTGTATGAGACACCGGACTGTGTAGGAGACACCTGTCTGTGTAGGAGACACGGGTCTGTGTAGGAGACACCTGTCTGTGTATGAGACACCAGACTGTGTAGGAGACACCTGTCTGTGTATGAGACACCGGTCTGTGTAGGAGACACCTGTCTGTGTAGGAGACACCTGTCTGTGTATGAGACACCGGACTGTGTAGGAGACACCTGTCTGTGTATGAGACACCGGACTGTGTAGGAGACACCTGTCTGTGTATGAGACACCTGTCTGTGTATGAGACACCGGTCTGTGTAGGAGACACCTGTCTGTGTAGGAGACACCTGTCTGTGTATAGACACCGGTCTGTGTAGGAGACACCTGTCTGTGTATGAGACACCGGTCTGTGTAGGAGACACCTGTCTGTGTAGGAGACACCTGTCTGTGTATGAGACACCGGACTGTGTAGGAGACACCTGTCTGTGTATGAGACACCTGTCTGTGTAGGAGACACCTGTCTGTGTATGAGACACCTGTCTGTGTATGAGACACCGGACTGTGTAGGAGACACCTGTCTGTGTATGAGACACCGGTCTGTGTAGGAGACACCTGTCTGTGTAGGAGACACCGGTCTGTGTAGGAGACACCTGTCTGTGTAGGAGACACCTGTCTGTGTATGAGACACCGGACTGTGTAGGAGACACCTGTCTGTGTATGAGACACCTGTCTGTGTAGGAGACACCTGTCTGTGTAGGAGACACCTGTCTGTGTAGGAGACACCTGTCTGTGTATGAGACACCGGTCTGTGTAGGAGACACCTGTCTGTGTAGGAGACACCTGTCTGTGTATGAGACACCTGTCTGTGTAGGAGACACCTGTCTGTGTATGAGACACCGGACTGTGTAGGAGACACCTGTCTGTGTATGAGCACCTGACTGTGTAGGAGACACCGGTCTGTGTAGGAGACACCTGTCTGTGTAGGAGACACCGGTCTGTGTAGGAGACACCTGTCTGTGTATGAGACACCTGTCTGTGTAGGAGACACCTGTCTGTGTATGAGACACCTGTCTGTGTATGAGACACCGGACTGTGTAGGAGACACCTGTCTGTGTATGAGACACCGGTCTGTGTAGGAGACACCTGTCTGTGTATGAGACACCTGTCTGTGTATGAGACACCGGTCTGTGTAGGAGACACCTGTCTGTGTAGGAGACACCTGTCTGTGTATGAGACACCGGTCTGTGTAGGAGACACCTGTCTGTGTATGAGACACCTGTCTGTGTAGGAGACACCTGTCTGTGTAGGAGACACGGGTCTGTGTAGGAGACACCTGTCTGTGTATGAGACACCTGTCTGTGTATGAGACACCGGACTGTGTAGGAGACACCTGTCTGTGTAGGAGACACCTGTCTGTGTATGAGACACCGGACTGTGTAGGAGACACCTGTCTGTGTATGAGACACCTGTCTGTGTAGGAGACACCTGTCTGTGTATGAGACACCGGTCTGTGTAGGAGACACCTGTCTGTGTAGGAGACACCTGTCTGTGTATGAGACACCGGACTGTGTAGGAGACACCTGTCTGTGTATGAGACACCGGTCTGTGTAGGAGACACCTGTCTGTGTATGAGACACCGGACTGTGTAGGAGACACCTGTCTGTGTATGAGACACCTGTCTGTGTAGGAGACACCTGTCTGTGTATGAGACACCTGTCTGTGTAGGAGACACCTGTCTGTGTAGGAGACACCGGTCTGTGTAGGAGACACCTGTCTGTGTAGGAGACACCTGTCTGTGTATGAGACACCGGACTGTGTAGGAGACACCTGTCTGTGTATGAGACACCGGACTGTGTAGGAGACACCTGTCTGTGTATGAGACACCTTTCTGTGTAGGAGACACCTGTCTGTGTATGAGACACCGGACTGTGTAGGAGACACCTGTCTGTGTATGAGACACCGGTCTGTGTAGGAGACACCTGTCTGTGTATGAGACACCTGTCTGTGTATGAGACACCTGTCTGTGTATGAGACACCTGTCTGTGTATGAGACACCGGTCTGTGTAGGAGACACCTGTCTGTGTATGAGACACCAGACTGTGTAGGAGACACCTGTCTGTGTATGAGACACCTGTCTGTGTAGGAGACACCTGTCTGTGTAGGAGACACCTGTCTGTGTATGAGACACCGGACTGTGTAGGAGACACCTGTCTGTGTAGGAGACACGGGTCTGTGTAGGAGACACCTGTCTGTGTATGAGACACGGGTCTGTGTAGGAGACACGGGTCTGTGTAGGAGACACCTGTCTGTGTATGAGACACCGGTCTGTGTAGGAGACACCTGTCTGTGTATGAGACACCTGTCTGTGTAGGAGACACCTGTCTGTGTAGGAGACACCTGTCTGTGTATGAGACACCGGACTGTGTAGGAGACACCTGTCTGTGTATGAGACACAGGACTGTGTAGGAGACACCTGTCTGTGTATGAGACACCTGTCTGTGTAGGAGACACCTGTCTGTGTATGAGACACGGGTCTGTGTAGGAGACACCTGTCTGTGTAGGAGACACGGGTCTGTGTAGGAGACACCTGTCTGTGTATGAGACACCTGTCTGTGTATGAGACACCGGACTGTGTAGGAGACACCTGTCTGTGTAGGAGACACGGGTCTGTGTAGGAGACACCTGTCTGTGTAGGAGACATCTGTCTGTGTAGGAGACACCTGTCTGTGTATGAGACACCGGTCTGTGTAGGAGACACCTGTCTGTGTAGGCGACACCTGTCTGTGTATGAGACACCGGTCTGTGTAGGAGACACCTGTCTGTGTATGAGACACGGGTCTGTGTAGGAGACACCTGTCTGTGTAGGAGACACGGGTCTGTGTAGGAGACACCTGTCTGTGTATGAGACACCGGTCTGTGTAGGAGACACCTGTCTGTGTATGAGACACCAGACTGTGTAGGAGACACCTGTCTGTGTATGAGACACCGGACTGTGTAGGAGACACCTGTCTGTGTATGAGACACCTGTCTGTGTATGGAGACACCTGTCTGTGTATGAGACACCGGGCTCTGTAGGAGACACCTGTCTGTGTATGAGACACCTGTCTGTGTATGAGACACCGGACTGTGTAGGAGACACCTGTCTGTGTAGGAGACACGGGTCTGTGTAGGAGACACCTGTCTGTGTATGAGACACCTGTCTGTGTAGGAGACACCTGTCTGTGTATGAGACACCAGACTGTGTAGGAGACACCTGTCTGTGTATGAGACACCGGACTGTGTAGGAGACACCTGTCTGTGTAGGAGACACCTGTCTGTGTATGAGACACCGGACTGTGTAGGAGACACCTGTCTGTGTATGAGACACCGGTCTGTGTAGGAGACACCTGTCTGTGTAGGAGACACCTGTCTGTGTATGAGACACCTGTCTGTGTAGGAGACACCTGTCTGTGTATGAGACACCTGTCTGTGTATGAGACACCGGACTGTGTAGGAGACACCTGTCTGTGTATGAGACACTGGTCTGTGTAGGAGACACCTGTCTGTGTAGGAGACACCTGTCTGTGTAGGAGACACGGGTCTGTGTATGAGACACCTGTCTGTGTATGAGACACCTGTCTGTGTATGAGACACCGGACTGTGTAGGAGACACCTGTCTGTGTATGAGACACCGGTCTGTGTAGGAGACACCTGTCTGTGTATGAGACACCTGTCTGTGGAGGAGACACCTGGCTGTGTAGGAGACACCTGTCTGTGTATGAGACACCTGTCTGTGTATGAGACACCGGACTGTGTAGGAGACACCTGTCTGTGTAGGAGACACCTGTCTGTGTATGAGACACCTGTCTCTGTAGGAGACACCTGTCTGTGTATGAGACACCGGACTGTGTAGGAGACACCTGTCTGTGTATGAGACACCGGACTGTGTAGGAGACACCTGTCTGTGTAGGAGACACGGGTCTGTGTAGGAGACACCGGTCTGTGTAGGAGCACGGGTCTGTGTAGGAGACACCTGTCTGTGTATGAGACACCTGTCTGTGTATGAGACACCGGACTGTGTAGGAGACACCTGTCTGTGTATGAGACACCGGTCTGTGTAGGAGACACCTGTCTGTGTAGGAGACACGGGTCTGTGTATGAGACACCGGACTGTGTAGGAGACACCTGTCTGTGTAGGAGACACCTGTCTGTGTATGAGACACCGGTCTGTGTATGAGACACCTGTCTGTGTATGAGGCACCGGTCTGTGTAGGAGACACCTGTCTGAGTATGAGACACCTGTCTGTGTATGAGACACCGGACTGTGTAGGAGACACCTGTCTGTGTAGGAGACACGGGTCTGTGTAGGAGACACCTGTCTGTGTATGAGACAACGGTCTGTGTAGGAGACACCTGTCTGTGTAGGAGACACCAGTCTGTGTATGAGACACCGGACTGTGTAGGAGACACCTGTCTGTGTATGAGACACCGGACTGTGTAGGAGCCACGGGTCTGTGTAGGAGACACCTGTCTGTGTATGAGACACGGGTCTGTGTAGGAGACACCTGTCTGTGTAGGAGACACGGGTCTGTGTAGGAGACACCTGTCTGTGTAGGAGACACCTGTCTGTGTATGAGACACCTGTCTGTGTAGGAGACACCGGACTGTGTAGGAGACACCTGTCTGTGTATGAGACACGGGTCTGTGTAGGAGACACGGGTCTGTGTAGGAGACACCGGTCTGTGTAGGAGACACCTGTCTGTGTATGAGACACCGGACTGTGTAGGAGACACCTGTCTGTGTAGGAGACACCTGTCTGTGTAGGAGACACCTGTCTGTGTATGAGACACGGGTCTGTGTAGGAGACACGGGTCTGTGTAGGAGACACCTGTCTGTGTATGAGACACCGGTCTGTGTAGGAGACACCTGTCTGTGTAGGAGACACCTGTCTGTGTATGAGACACCGGTCTGTGTAGGAGACACCTGTCTGTGTATGAGACACCGGTCTGTGTATGAGACACCGGACTGTGTAGGAGACACCTGTCTGTGTATGAGACACCCGACTGTGTAGGAGACACCTGTCTGTGTATGAGACACCTTTCTGTGTAGGAGACACCTGTCTGTGTATGAGACACCTGTCTGTGTAGGAGACACCTGTCTGTGTAGGAGACACCTGTCTGTGTAGGAGACACCGGTCTGTGTAGGAGACACCGGACTGTGTAGGAGACACCTGTCTGTGTATGAGACACCTGTCTGTGTAGGAGACACCTGTCTGTGTAGGAGACACCTGTCTGTGTATGAGACACCGGTCTGTGTAGGAGACACCTGTCTGTGTAGGAGACACCTGTCTGTGTAGGAGACACCTGTCTGTGTAGGAGACACCTGTCTGTGTATGAGACACCGGACTGTGTAGGAGACACCTGTCTGTGTATGAGACACCGGTCTGTGTAGGAGACACCTGTCTGTGTAGGAGACACCTGTCTGTGTATGAGACACCTGTCTGTGTATGAGACACCGGACTGTGTAGGAGACACCTGTCTGTGTAGGAGACACCTGTCTGTGTATGAGACACCGGTCTGTGTAGGAGACACCTGTCTGTGTATGAGACACCTGTCTGTGTATGAGACACCTGTCTGTGTATGAGACACCTGTCTGTGTATGAGACACCGGACTGTGTAGGAGACACCTGTCTGTGTAGGAGACACCTGTCTGTGTATGAGACACCGGACTGTGTAGGAGACACCTGTCTGTGTATGAGACACGGGTCTGTGTAGGAGACACCTGTCTGTGTAGGAGACACGGGTCTGTGTAGGAGACACCTGTCTGTGTAGGAGACACCTGTCTGTGTATGAGACATCTGTCTGTGTATGAGACACCTGTCTGTGTATGAGACACCGGTCTGTGTAGGAGACACCTGTCTGTGTAGGAGACACCTGTCTGTGTATGAGACACCTGTCTGTGTATGAGACACCTGTCTGTGTATGATACACCGGTCTGTGTAGGAGAGACCTGTCTGTGTATGAGACACCTGTCTGTGTATGAGACACCGGTCTGTGTAGGAGACACCTGTCTGTGTATGAGACACCGGTCTGTGTAGGAGACACCTGTCTGTGTAGGAGACACCTGTCTGTGTATGAGACACCTGTCTGTGTAGGAGACACCTGTCTGTGTATGAGACACCGGACTGTGTAGGAGACACCTGTCTGTGTAGGAGACACGGGTCTGTGTAGGAGACACCTGTCTGTGTATGAGACACCTGTCTGTGTAGGAGACACCTGTCTGTGTATGAGACACGTGTCTGTGTAGGAGACACCTGTCTGAGTATGAGACACCGGACTGTGTAGGAGACACCTGTCTGTGTAGGAGACACCTGTCTGTGTATGAGACACCTGTCTGTGTAGGAGACACCTGTCTGTGTAGGAGACACCTGTCTGTGTATGAGACACCGGTCTGTGTAGGAGACACCTGTCTGTGTATGAGACACCTGTCTGTGTAGGAGACACCTGTCTGTGTATGAGACACCGGACTGTGTAGGAGACACCTGTCTGTGTAGGAGACACCTGTCTGTGTATGAGACACCTGTCTGTGTAGGAGACACCTGTCTGTGTATGAGACACCGGTCTGTGTAGGAGACACCTGTCTGTGTATGAGACACCTGTCTGTGTAGGAGACACCTGTCTGTGTATGAGACACCGGTCTGTGTAGGAGACACCTGTCTGTGTAGGAGACACCTGTCTGTGTATGAGACACCGGTCTGTGTAGGAGACACCTGTCTGTGTAAGAGACACCTGTCTGTGTAGGAGACACCTGTCTGTGTATGAGGCACCTGTCTGTGTATGAGACACCTGTCTGTGTATGAGACACCGGACTGTGTAGGAGACACCTGTCTGTGTATGAGACACGGGTCTGTGTAGGAGACACCTGTCTGTGTAGGAGACACCTGTCTGTGTATGAGACACAGGTCTGTGTAGGAGACACCTGTCTGTGTAGGAGACACCTGTCTGTGTATGAGACACCTGTCTGTGTATGAGACACCTGTCTGTGTATGAGACACCGGACTGTGTAGGAGACACCTGTCTGTGTAGGAGACACCTGTCTGTGTATGAGACACCTGTCTGTGTAGGAGACACCTGTCTGTGTATGAGACACCTGTCTGTGTATGAGACACCGGCTGTGTAGGAGACACCTGTCTGTGTATGAGACACCGGTCTGTGTAGGAGACACCTGTCTGTGTATGAGACACCTGTCTGTGTAGGAGACACCTGTCTGTGTATGAGACACCTGTCTGTGTATGAGACACCGGTCTGTGTAGGAGACACCTGTCTGTGTATGAGACACCGGTCTGTGTAGGAGACACCTGTCTGTGTAGGAGACACGGGTCTGTGTAGGAGACACGGGTCTGTGTAGGAGACACCTGTCTGTGTATGAGACACCGGTCTGTGTAGGAGACACCTGTCTGTGTATGAGACACCTGTCTGTGTATGAGACACCGGACTGTGTAGGAGACACCTGTCTGTGTAGGAGACACGGGACTGTGTAGGAGACACCTGTCTGTGTATGAGACACGTGTCTGTGTATGAGCCACCGGTCTGTGTAGGAGACACCTGTCTGTGTAGGAGACACCTGTCTGTGTATGAGACACCTGTCTGTGTAGGAGACACCTGTCTGTGTATGAGACACCGGACTGTGTAGGAGACACCTGTCTGAGTATGAGACACCTGTCTGTGTAGTAGACACCTGTCTGTGTATGAGACACCGGCTGTGTAGGAGACACCTGTCTGTGTATGAGACACGGGTCTGTGTAGGAGACACCTGTCTGTGTAGGAGACACGGGTCTGTGTAGGAGACACGTGTCTGGGTAGGAGACACCTGTCTGTGTAGGAGACACGGGTCTGTGTAGGAGACACGGGTCTGTGTAGGAGACACCTGTCTGTGTATGAGACACCGGACTGTGTAGGAGACACCTGTCTGTGTATGAGACACCTGTCTGTGTATGAGACACCTGTCTGTGTAGGAGACACCTGTCTGTGTATGAGACACCGGTCTGTGTAGGAGACACCTGTCTGTGTAGGAGACACCTGTCTGTGTATGAGACACCGGACTGTGTAGGAGACACCTGTCTGTGTATGAGACACCTGTCTGTGTATGAGACACCGGTCTGTGTAGGAGACACCTGTCTGTGTATGAGACACCTGTCTGTGTATGAGACACCTGTCTGTGTATGAGACACCGGACTGTGTAGGAGACACCTGTCTGTGTATGAGACACGGGTCTGTGTAGGAGACACCTGTCTGTGTATGAGACACGGGTCTGTGTAGGAGACACGGGTCTGTGTAGGAGACACCTGTCTGTGTATGAGACACCGGTCTGTGTATGAGACACCTGTCTGTGTATGAGACACCTGTCTGTGTATGAGACACCGGTCTGTGTAGGAGACACCTGTCTGTGTATGAGACACCTGTCTGTGTAGGAGACACCTGTCTGTGTATGAGACACCTGTCTGTGTATGAGACACCGGACTGTGTAGGAGACACCTGTCTGTGTATGAGACACCTGTCTGTGTAGGAGACACCTGTCTGTGTATGAGACACCGGACTGTGTAGGAGACACCTGTCTGTGTATGAGACACCGGTCTGTGTAGGAGACACCTGTCTGTGTATGAGACACCTGTCTGTGTATGAGACACCTGTCTGTGTAGGAGACACCTGTCTGTGTATGAGACACCTGTCTGTGTAGGAGACACCTGTCTGTGTATGAGACACCTGTCTGTGTATGAGACACCGGTCTGTGTAGGAGACACCTGTCTGTGTATGAGACACCGGTCTGTGTAGGAGACACCTGTCTGTGTATGAGACACCTGTCTGTGTATGAGACACCTGTCTGTGTATGAGACACCGGTCTGTGTAGGAGACACCTGTCTGTGTAGGAGACACCTGTCTGTGTATGAGACACCGGACTGTGTAGGAGACACCTGTCTGTGTATGCGACACCGGTCTGTGTAGGAGACACCTGTCTGTGTAGGAGACACCTGTCTGTGTATGCGACACCGGTCTGTGTCGGCGACACCTGGCTGTGTATGAGACACCTGTCTGTGGAGGAGACACCTGTCTGTGTAGGAGGCACCTGTCTGTGTATGAGACACCTGTCTGTGTAGGAGACACCTGTCTGTGTAGGAGACACGGGTCTGTGTAGGAGACACCTGTCTGTGTATGAGACACCTGTCTGTGTATGAGACACCGGACTGTGTAGGAGACACCTGTCTGTGTATGAGACACCGGACTGTGTAGGAGACACCTGTCTGTGTATGAGACACCGGTCTGTGTAGGAGACACCTGTCTGTGTATGAGACACCTGTCTGTGTAGGAGACACCTGTCTGTGTATGAGACACCGGACTGTGTAGGAGACACCTGTCTGTGTATGAGCCACCGGTCTGTGTAGGAGACACCTGTCTGTGTCTGAGACACCTGTGTGTGTATGAGACACCGGTCTGTGTAGGAGACACCTGTCTGTGTATGAGACACCTGTCTGTGTAGGAGACACCTGTCTGTGTAGGAGACACCGGTCTGTGTAGGAGACACCTGTCTGTGTATGAGCCACCTGTCTGTGTAGGCGACACCTGTCTGTGTATGAGACACCTGTCTGTGTATGAGACACCGGACTGTGTAGGAGACACCTGTCTGTGTATGCGACACCGGTCTGTGTAGGAGACACCTGTCTGTGTATGAGACACCTGTCTGTGTAGGAGACACCTGTCTGTGTAGGAGACACCTGTCTGTGTATGAGACACCTGTCTGTGTAGGAGACACCTGTCTGTGTATGAGACACCGGTCTGTGTAGGAGACACCTGTCTGTGTATGAGACACCTGTCTGTGTAGGAGACACCTGTCTGTGTAGGAGACACCTGTCTGTGTATGAGACACCTGTCTGTGTAGGAGACACCTGTCTGTGTATGAGACACCGGACTGTGTAGGAGACACCTGTCTGTGTATGAGACACCGGTCTGTGTAGGAGACACCTGTCTGTGTAGGAGACACCTGTCTGTGTATGAGACACCTGTCTGTGTAGGAGACACCTGTCTGTGTAGGAGACACCTGTCTGTGTAGTAGACACCTGTCTGTGTATGAGACACCGGACTGTGTAGGAGACACCTGTCTGTGTAGGAGACACGGTCTGTGTAGGAGACACGTGTCTGTGTAGGAGACACGGGTCTGTGTAGGAGACACCTGTCTGTGTATGAGACACCTGTCTGTGTATGAGACACCGGACTGTGTAGGAGACACCTGTCTGTGTATGAGACACCGGTCTGTGTAGGAGACACCTGTCTGTGTAGGAGACACCTGTCTGTGTATGAGACACCGGACTGTGTAGGAGACACCTGTCTGTGTATGAGACAGCTGTCTTTGTATGAGACACCTGTCTGTGTATGAGACACCGGACTGTGTAGGAGCCACCTGTCTGTGTAGGAGACACCTGTCTGTGTAGGAGACACCTGTCTGTGTATGAGACACCTGTCTGTGTAGGAGACACCTGTCTGTGTATGAGACACCTGTCTGTGTATGAGACACCGGACTGTGTAGGAGACACCTGTCTGTGTAGGAGACACGGGTCTGTGTAGGAGACACCTGTCTGTGTATTAGACACCTGTCTGTGTATGAGACACCGGACTGTGTAGGAGACACCTGTCTGTGTATGAGACACCGGACTGTGTAGGAGACACCTGTCTGTGTAGGAGACACCTGTCTGTGTAGGAGACACCTGTCTGTGTATGAGACACCGGTCTGTGTAGGAGACACCTGTCTGTGTAGGAGACACGGGTCTGTGTAGGAGACACCTGTCTGTGTATGAGACACCTGTCTGTGTATGAGACACCTGTCTGTGTATGCGACACGGGTCTGTGTAGGAGACACCTGTCTGTGTAGGAGACACCTGTCTGTGTATGAGACACCGGTCTGTGTCGGCGACACCTGGCTGTGTATGAGACACCTGTCTGTGTAGGAGACACCTGTCTGTGTATGAGACACCGGACTGTGTAGGAGACACCTGTCTGTGTATGAGACACCGGTCTGTGTAGGAGACACCTGTCTGTGTATGAGACACCTGTCTGTGTATGAGACACCTGTCTGTGTAGGAGACACCTGTCTGTGTATGAGCCACCGGTCTGTGTAGGAGACACCTGTCTGTGTAGGAGACACCGGTCTGTGGAGGAGACACCTGTCTGTGTATGAGACACCTGTCTGTGTATGAGACACCGGTCTGTGTAGGAGACACCTGTCTGTGTATGAGACACCTGTCTGTGTGGGAGACACCTGTCTGTGTATGAGACACCTGTCTGTGTATGAGACACCTGTCTGTGTATGAGACACCGGACTGTGTAGGAGACACCTGTCTGTGTAGGAGACACGGGTCTGTGTAGGAGACACCTGTCTGTGTATGAGACACCTGTCTGTGTATGAGACACCGGACTGTGTAGGAGACACCTGTCTGTGTATGAGACACCTGTCTGTGTAGGAGACACCTGTCTGTGTATGAGCCACCTGTCTGTGTAGGAGACACCTGTCTGTGTATGAGACACCGGACTGTGTAGGAGACACCTGTCTGTGTATGAGACACCGGTCTGTGTAGGAGACACCTGTCTGTGTATGAGACACCGGTCTGTGTAGGAGACACCTGTCTGTGTAGGAGACACCGGTCTGTGTAGGAGACACCTGGCTGTGTATGAGACACCGGTCTGTGTAGGAGACACCTGTCTGTGTATGAGACACCTGTCTGTGTATGAGACACCTGTCTGTGTATGAGACACCGGTCTGTGTAGGAGACACCTGTCTGTGTAGGAGACACCTGTCTGTGTATGAGACACCGGACTGTGTAGGAGACACCTGTCTGTGTATGAGACACGGGTCTGTGTAGGAGACACGGGTCTGTGTAGGAGACACCTGTCTGTGTATGAGACACCGGTCTGTGTAGGAGACACCTGTCTGTGTAGGAGACACCTGTCTGTGTAGGCGACACCTGTCTGTGTAGGAGACACGGGTCTGTGTAGGAGACACCTGTCTGTGTATGAGACACCTGTCTGTGTATGAGACACCGGACTGTGTAGGAGACACCTGTCTGTGTATGAGACACCTGTCTGTGTAGGAGACACCTGTCTGTGTATGAGACACGGGTCTGTGTAGGAGACACCTGTCTGTGTAGGAGACACGTGTCTGTGTATGAGACACCTGTCTGTGTATGAGACACGTGTCTGTGTATGAGACACGTGTCTGTGTAGGAGACACCTGTCTGTGTATGAGACACGGGTCTGTGTAGGAGACACCTGTCTGTGTATGAGACACGGGTCTGTGTAGGAGACACGGGTCTGTGTAGGAGACACCTGTCTGTGTATGAGACACCTGTCTGTGTATGAGACACCTGTCTGTGTATGAGACACCGGACTGTGTAGGAGACACCTGTCTGTGTAGGAGACACGGGTCTGTGTAGGAGACACCTGTCTGTGTATGAGACACGGGTCTGTGTAGGAGACACGGGTCTGTGTAGGAGACACCTGTCTGTGTATGAGACACCGGTCTGTGTAGGAGACACCTGTCTGTGTATGAGACACCTGTCTGTGTAGGAGACACCTGTCTGTGTAGGAGACACCTGTCTGTGTATGAGACACCGGTCTGTGTAGGAGACACCTGTCTGTGTATGAGACACCGGACTGTGTAGGAGACACCTGTCTGTGTATGAGACACCTGTCTGTGTAGGAGACACCTGTCTGTGTAGGAGACACCTGTCTGTGTATGAGACACCTGTCTGTGTATGAGACACCGGACTGTGTAGGAGACACCTGTCTGTGTATGAGACACCGGTCTGTGTAGGAGACACCTGTCTGTGTATGAGACACCTGTCTGTGTAGGAGACACCTGTCTGTGTATGAGACACCGGACTGTGTAGGAGACACCTGTCTGTGTATGAGACACCGGTCTGTGTAGGAGACACCTGTCTGTGTATGAGACACCTGTCTGTGTATGAGACACCGGACTGTGTAGGAGACACCTGTCTGTGTAGGAGACACGGGTCTGTGTAGGAGACACGGGTCTGTGTATGAGACACCTGTCTGTGTATGAGACACCGGTCTGTGTAGGAGACACCTGTCTGTGTATGAGACACCTGTCTGTGTATGAGACACCTGTCTGTGTATGAGACACGGGTCTGTGTAGGAGACACGGGTCTGTGTAGGAGACACCTGTCTGTGTATGAGACACGGGTCTGTGTAGGAGACACCTGTCTGTGTATGAGACACCTGTCTGTGTATGAGACACCGGTCTGTGTAGGAGACACCTGTCTGTGTATGAGACACCGGACTGTGTAGGAGACACCTGTCTGTGTATGAGACACGGGTCTGTGTAGGAGACACCTGTCTGTGTAGGAGACATCTGTCTGTGTAGGAGACACCTGTCTGTGTAGGAGACACCTGTCTGTGTATGAGACACCGGACTGTGTAGGAGACACCTGTCTGTGTATGAGACACCTTTCTGTGTAGGAGACACCTGTCTGTGTAGGAGACACCTGTCTGTGTAGGAGACACCTGTCTGTGTATGAGACACCTGTCTGTGTATGAGACACCGGACTGTGTAGGAGACACCTGTCTGTGTATGAGACACCGGCCTGTGTAGGAGACACCTGTCTGTGTATGAGACACCTGTCTGTGTAGGAGACACCTGTCTGTGTAGGAGACACGGGTCTGTGTAGGAGACACCTGTCTGTGTAGGAGACACCTGTCTGTGTATGAGACACCGGACTGTGTAGGAGACACCTGTCTGTGTATGAGACACCGGACTGTGTAGGAGACACCTGTCTGTGTATGAGACACCTTTCTGTGTAGGAGACACCTGTCTGTGTATGAGACACCGGTCTGTGTAGGAGACACCTGTCTGTGTATGAGACACCTGTCTGTGTATGAGACACCGGACTGTGTAGGAGACACCTGTCTGTGTAGGAGACACGGGTCTGTGTAGGAGACACCTGTCTGTGTATGAGACACCTGTCTGTGTAGGAGACACCTGTCTGTGTAGGAGACACCGGTCTGTGTAGGAGACACCTGTCTGAGTAGGAGACACCTGTCTGTGTATGAGACACCGGACTGTGTAGGAGACACCTGTCTGTGTATGAGACACCTGTCTGTGTAGGAGACACCTGTCTGTGTATGAGACACCTGACTGTGTAGGAGACACCTGTCTGTGTAGGAGACACCTGACTGTGTATGAGACACCTGTCTGTGTATGAGACACCTGTCTGTGTAGGAGACACCTGTCTGTGTAGGAGACACCTGTCTGTGTATGAGACACCGGTCTGTGTAGGAGACATCTGTCTGTGTAGGAGACACGTGTCTGTGTATGAGACACCTGTCTGTGTATGAGACGCCTGTCTGTGTATGAGACACCTGTCTGTGTAAGAGACACCTGTCTGTGT
>SSNP01000063.1:1692821-1712821 GCA_006937955.1 Pachypanchax playfairii
GGGGGGGGGGGGGGGGTGTCTGTGCAAACCGAATTTCTAATGTTCCCGGAGAGCATGCAGGCAGACAGCCCAGTCCCCCCCCCTCCCCCCCAACCCCCCTCCACCTCTGCAGCAACAGCAAGAGGAGGAGGAACAATAACCTGAGAGGAAGGAGACGCCGCAGTCCCCGCTCCACTCTGTGTGTCCGCAGCTCTGCAGAGGAGGCTGCGAGGGAGTCCGGCACCGGGAAGATGTCCTCCCCGCAGGTCTCCTCGTCCCGCAGACAGTCCTGTTATCTGTGCGACCTGCCCCGCATGCCCTGGGCCATGATCTGGGACTTTACCGAGCCCGTGTGTCGTGGTTGTGTGAATTATGAAGGCGCAGACCGGATCGAGTTTGTCATTGAGACAACCCGCCACTTGAAGCGGGCTCACGGCTTCCAGGAAGGCCGGTCCTCCACCGGCGGACCGCCGCCTCCAGCGCAGCAGCTCATCACGGCCAAGAGTCAGTTACTGACCGGGAAGGAACCGATGGGACCGCTGAACCACCTGCACCAGACGGACGGACCAGGGAAGTGCCAGCAAACCGGTTTGGAGCGGTACTCGCACGGAGCGGATAGCCGGGCTCGGTTTGACTGTTCCGGGCTCAGCAGCAGCAGCAGGCCACCGAACGGGTTCGGAGGGTTGAACGGGTTTAAAACAGACGACGGGCCACCGGAACTGAATCGACAGAGTCCGAACTCACGCAGCAGGAACAATGGAGGTCTGGTATCGGTAGCAGGACAGATAACGGTACCGCCGAACCTGCTGCCACAGACCCCGTTAAACGGCCCGTCCGGTCTCGGCATGGCGGGCAGAACCTCCGTGCAGAGCTCCATGGTGGTCGTGTCTCAGGTCGGACAGTCCGACCCGGGAGGAAAGAGACCCGCTTCGGTGTCGAGTTCGGACCAGGAGCGGGAAATGAAGGAGAAGCAGCGGAACACCGAGGCTCTGGCCGAGCTAAGCGAGAGTCTCCGGAACCGCCAGGAAGACTGGACCAGCAAACCCAAACCCGTGCGGGACACGCTGGTCGCTCTGTCCGCGTGCACGCCGTTTGATGTCCGCTTCAAGAAGGACCACATGCTGGTCGGGAGGGTCTTCGCCTTCGACGCGGTGTCTAAAACCGGTCTGGACTACGAGCTGAAGATCTTCATCGAGTACCCGAGCGGTTCTGGGAACGTGTTCTCCAGCGCTTCGGGGGTCGCTAAGCAGATGTACCAGGACTGCATGAAGGACTTCGGCAGAGGTCTGTCTTCCGGGTTTAAGTACCTGGAGTACGAGAAGAAGCACGGTTCTGGGGACTGGCGTCTACTCGGGGATCTACTACCGGAGTCCTTGCGGTTTTTTAAGGAGGGCGTGGGGGAGGACATGCTCCCGCAGCCGCACGTGGACGGCAGCTTCCCGCTGCTCCCCACCTCCCTCCTGCTCTCCGGTCGGGCGTCTGGTTCTGGCAGCAGCATCAGACCCGGTGCGAGGAAGAGGAAAGCGTCCCCGGAACCGGACTCTGCTGACGGGGGTCTGAAGCTGACGGAGGAGCAGCACAGACAACAATGGATCAACAGCCAGACGGAAGCCTTAAAACTCTCCATGGCTGCGGGCTCCTTCTCCGGGCCGCCTCCGCCGCTGGCCCCGGGACACCCCGGTGTCTCCTCCGGTCACACCACCCCCCCTGATACCGCGGCGCCTCCGCAGAACGGACCGTCTCCGATGGCCGCGCTCATGTCGGTGGCGGACACGCTCGGGAACGCGTACTCTCCCAGCAAGGACAGGGACTCGGTCCATTCCACCACCTCCTCCTCCAGACACAACAGCAACAGCCCGGGCTCGCCCGCTTCCGTGTCCGGCCAGAGGCGCCTCTCGTCCCGCAACGGAGACCTGGGTCTGTCCGCGCCGTCTCAGTCCACCGGTGTGGACCAGGTGCACAACCAGACCGTGCCCGACTCCCCCATGGCCAACAGCGGGCCCCTGTGCTGCACCATCTGCCACGAACGCTTAGAGGACACGCACTTCGTGCAGTGTCCCTCCGTCCCCAACCACAAGTTCTGCTTCCCGTGTTCCAGAGAGAGCATCAAGGCCCAGGGGGCTTCCGGGGAGGTGTACTGCCCCAGCGGGGACAAATGTCCCCTGCTCGGGTCCAACGTGCCCTGGGCCTTCATGCAGGGGGAGATAGCCACCATCCTGGCTGGAGATGTGAAGGTAAAGAAGGAGAGAGACCCATAAGGAGCAGGAGACCCTAAAACCCGTTCCTTTACTAAACCAACATATCGTGACCACACAGTGGTTCTGCTGCTGAGCCTCGAAACAAAACTCTTTCTGTTAGTGGAGCTAAAAGCTCAAGATTTATCACATTTCTCCAAGTTCAAGTCTGAGTTTCAACAGTTTCACTAACTGTATATGTTAGAATTTATTCTGTCAGCTGTTCGGAATGAATCAGATTTCATGTTACTTCATCTTTTTACAAGCTAAATTTGCTCCTTTTCATTAAAATAATCTAAATATCTATAAAATTTCAACTCCTGTTTAAAAATCCTTCATGTTAAGGTTTTATTCCGTTTTTTTTCTGCTGTTGATTTAGAGGAATTGGATCATGAGATCAGTCCCTGAACGGACAGAGAATTTTAAAACTGTTTTAATTTCTATTTATTTGTTATATTTGTATCACAGGACTCAGATTTCCTGTTTGTTTTGGTACATTTCCCTGATTTGTTGTATTTTAAAAAGGTCTCTGCTCCGTGTTCCTGCAGGATATAAAGACTGCTTATAGATGTTTAACACAGAAGACATTTACATTCTAATAATTACATTACATGTAGAATTTGGCAGGAAACATGATGTTTAAACGTTCGCCGTGCAGCTTCTGAACTCACTGATGATGAAGAAATACGATGGTAGATATTTTCAGTTCCAGCTCAACGTTATAGCACATCTTGTTTAATTTATTCCCTCCAAAAATCCTCTCACCTTCTTCAAGGATGAAGAACAGATTTATAACATGTTTTTGTTACTTTTTATAGTTTTGTTCCATGTTTTTGTCGTACAACACGGATAGCGTTCGTGGTAGGGATGCAACAATACCACTTTTTCAAACAAATACGATACCGATACTCGGATCAGAGTACTTGTCAGTAGGGCTGGGTATCACTCCTAATTTCCTGAATTGATTCGATTCGATTCACAAGAGCAAAAATCGATTTAGATTAATTTCGATTCGATTCAATATCGATTCTTTTTTCAGATATTTCTGTCACATTAGTATTTCTTGAATATCAGACATTCTTAGATGGCAATTTTTATGAAATGCTGAAGCAGCCTTTCAACAGAGCGTATTTTATATACATTTAATATTCATGTTTTCATTAAAAATATCCAGAAGCAGTGGCATGTGGCATAACTGTAACAAAAGGAAATGTATATTTTACTACTACTACTACTACTACTGTCATTTAGCAGACGCTTTTATCCAAAGCGACTTACATTGAGAGAACATACAAGCAAGAAATCAAAAAGAAGGAAACAATATAAGGAGGCGGACTGTTTGGAGTCCAGTTTAATTCCGACGCTGATACATCATGTTTATCATTTTTTTTTTAATCGATTTAGTGCTTTATGAATCGATTATCGATTTTTTATTCTTAAATCGATTAATCGATTTTTTAAACCCAGCCCTACTTGTCAGTACTGAGTACCAATGCTGATACTTCTACTACACAAAAAAAAGCAATAAATTAGAAGACAAGTTTTGTTTTCTTCTCTATTTGTTACAACAAATGATGATGAAATCGATAAAAAAATTTAATATTTTCAAAAAATTAAAATTTCAAGTGAAAATAAACATTTTCTGTGAAATTACCGCAGAGTTTCCACAGTATAAGTATCAATATTGGTACATTAGAATGATATCGGTATCGAGTGGCATTAAATAAATCATTACTAATGTCCATTCACCCACACAGAGCATTAAGAAGACAGACCAGAACACTTCATATGTAATATAAACTTCTATGTTCGTGCTGGTGAATTTATAACTCAAAAAAAAAAAATTGCCCAAAGTTTTTAATGTCGTCAAACTGAGTGATGGTTCTGTCAGTGACCAAATTGTATCAAAGGAGTTTTTACACGATTCTATTTTAGTTTCAGATGCTTCAGAAAACCCTGGAGTTTAGACGAGATTTATTAGTGAGTGAAACATGAAAGAGAAGGTTGTTGGTTCAAGTCTTCCTTCCACTGGTGCATCTGAATGAAAAGACTTGGTCTGTCCCGAGCAGCTGCAGTAAGAGACTCGGTGTCGTCTTGCATCCAGTTAAACGTTTAAATGTTCTACATGTTAAAGTAAAGGGGGTGTTTGTGTTGTGGAGTGATGTCGTGTTGACGCAGACGGGTTTGGAGAGCGAGACGGACCTCATCACATCATGCTGTCTACAAAATAAACTGCTTTTTGTATTTTTCAACTCTTGTTTTGGTCTGTTTGGTTCTCCCTCTGCTCGCGTTGGAACATGTTTGAACTGGAGATGTGATGAGCAGACTGTTTACCTTTTGTTTATCAGTTGTGACAGACGGTATGACACATCCAGTTAGCACATTTGGTATTGTAATGTGCCTTGGGCCTGAATGAGTTGTAATAAATTCAATTGGTATAAACTTTTTCAATGAAATGGAACCGTCCTGTTGTTTTTATATTTGACTTGAGACCTGGTGTCATATAAAATCCTTGTGCAGGAGCTTTTAATATCCTAAAATCTGTGCAACAGTATTTCCATTCTTGTAATATTAGTAGAAATATTAGTTTGAGGCATTAAAAGTTAATCAAATTCAGGACAAACACTAACGCTTCATTCTTATGACCTGATTCTGTAAAATCCAGTAAAACTCCTGCAGGTTAATGCTGTTGCTCTCAGACTGCAGGTCCATGTTGGACGATGCGTCTGATGTTATTCTGAGAGGTGTTAGTTTGTTTGTATTGAAGCAGACCTCCCTGCACTCGTTGCCATTACTGCTGCTTAAACACTTGATTCAGTCTCACTTTAAGTGGATGTTACCAGCTGCTGATAATGGTCCTGTTTCATACCACAGTTTGGGTCCAGTTGTAATTTAGTCATTACAACAAGAAAATTTGGAGCATAAGTAGGTGAAGAAATTAGTTTCCCTGTCTGGTTTCTATTTTACACACTCAAAAACATGGTTTATTCAGCTTCGGGTGAAATTTCAGGAGGATTAAATACACTCTGACCTTTCCAGGTGACCTTCATGTGACCTTCTCTAAACTTCTGAATCCACGTGTCCAACTGTTCAGTGTTTCAGTAGTTTTTATACAACTTGTTTAAATTCACATCAGCTGTTTGATCCATGAATCCATCAATAAATGTCCTGCTTCAATCAGAGTTGGTATTTAAACATCCTCATCATGTTGTTTACATCATGTGACCAACCGAACAGCTGATCAACACCTCGACATCAAGAGGCTTCAAACAGGAAGTTCTCAGACCGAGGAGGCTACTGAGCTCAGAGTGTCATCAGCAGGTTCTAACAGAGAGACTGGAAGAGTCACAGACAGACATAGAAGTGGACGTCCTTTGTCCACGTCCCACACTGATGATGCTTCACTGTGGAACCAGATGATGAAGGTCACGCAACTCCAGGAACATTTAAGGAGCTGAGAGGAACCAAGTGTCACATCAGACCAGTAGAACTGTTTACATCAGTGTGTGTTAGATGACCTGAAAGGGTCCCCGAACGCACCACCAGGTACAGGTGTCATCGTCTTGTATGGACCAGCCTCAGCGATGGAAGCAGCTTCATGTTGAGCAAAAATGATAGACGCCAAAGATGTTGGTCAAGGCGACACTGATGTCACCAGACGAGTCTTTGGTGGTGGACAGGTGTCACAGTGTGGACAGATGAGTCCAAACTACCTGAATAACATCATGAATCCAGTCATTGAGCCGCTGCATGAACAACATAAACAACACGGGACTAAAATCATCATCACAACCTTCTACTTTGATGTCCTACTTTCAGGATGTAACATCACTGTATGTGAACTTTTTATATTCTCCAGAAATTTCACCTTAAAGACAAATAAGGTTATGTGACATGTAGAATGTAGTGGACATGTAAAATGCCCCTCACAGAAAAAACACATGAATTCATCATGTGATTGCATGTTAATGTCCCAAAACCACACCTGTATGAAACATGTTTCATGTGTTTAACATGATTCAGAGGTGATTATTCACATGTAAAGACACGCTGCTCATGTCAAATGAAACGTGTAAATCCTAGTAAAGTCTTGCAGAGAAGGAAAACTGCAGCTGAACCAAAGACAGGAAGGCTGAACTGGTCATTATGAAGACCAGTTATTTTACTGGTGAAAAGTATTTGATCTACACAAATAAGTAGATACATTATTAAAGTTTTACTGTGCTGCTACAGTCATAGTGGGTTCTAACTGTTTGCAGCATTAAATCAGTACAAAATAACTTTTACAACTTTAAGCTGCTGTTATTGTCTAAGTAGATACTTACTGAAAAACATGTCCAGCTTCATATTAGATTCTCTGGAGGTTTCTGGTCCTCCTATATTACACTTAATAACCTCCGTAATTCGGGTCGCAGCCCATAAGTGGTGTTCTGATGAAAAATGCCTCCATAGTACGAATTAACAACTTATTTCATAACGAGATGTTATTAGAAGTTTATACAGTATTCTTGTTTATAGTGAGTGTGTTCTGTTAATTATTTAAACATATTTTTATGATCCTTCCCTGATATTTTCTGTATAAAAGCCCTCTGGGTCCTTGTCGGCCATTGTTGGGTCCTTCTCCTCTGGGTGTGTCTAAACATTTGCCTGTCACTCTGACAATGTAAAGAAAGTTAAAATAACATAATATTTAATGTTCCTGTCCTGGGAGAATTTATTTATTAGGTAAAATGGATTTATGGGAAAATATAGAAACAAAAATAAACAATAAATCTGTTTATTGAAGTCAAGACTTTAGAACGGAACATGTGCAGAAGGAATCGGTAGCACATCTCAACAGGTAGCACATTTCTACAGAACACCGGTTCCAGCCATCTGAGACACGGCTGCTGAGAAGTTATTTAGTACTACTTTAAAGTCTTTGGTATTAAAACCTTTACAGAACCAAAATATAAAGAACTGTACTGTACTGTAGTGTGAAGCACGCGTAGGACCTGAGTAAAGCTCTATACAAGTACACGCCATTTATCATTTTTTACCATTTCTATATTTAAACTATAAGGAAGTTACAGGATTGTTATTAGTTGGTTAGAACACAGCGGGAGGAGGAGTTACAGTATGATCACATGATGCATCTCTGATTTAATTTACATTCTCAGACCGTTTAATCAGGTTTATTAGTTCAGTTTCCAAACTAATATAAAACCTGTAAGCTGACTGAGTACCGTGTGTTCCTGCAACACCAGCATCCAGATGAATTCAGAGGTTTCTCATTCAGAATATTAAAGTGTTGCCACACACGTCACTGTGTGTGTGTGTGCACATTAACATGCACACAACAAGCTGCTGCACTGAGCCAAGGGCACCTTAACCGTCATTTGAGCTACACGTTGCAGGTGAATTGTTACTCTGAGTAAAATCTGCAATGCAGCTGGAACACAAAACAGCAGCTCGGCACACATCTGTACACTAATACTACTAACACTAAACTACTTCCTGTCCAACTGGTCCTGATCTCAGAAGTCCTGTCGCTGTCGACCCTCTCGAGGAAGGAAATCTTTATGTAAAACCGAAAACACGCAACGCTAAAATCTGAATTCTACATGTTGACCTGTGCTGTGTTGTGATTGGTGGAAGAGGCCTGGAGCGTGAAGGAGTTTCTGCTTGCTGGCTCAGCTCCGCTCTAACACAAAGACTCCTCACTGCAGCATCTGTCTGATTTATATTTAGCCTCTTCCAGACCTGCAGGACTCCCTGTCAGCTTCATGTGCTGCCTCAGGGAGACTCAGGACCAGTCCAACATACCGTGTGCTTTTCAGAGAAATGCTTGTGTAAAGGTAATTTGGGGGTGGGGGGGGGGTGGTTGGTGATGGTTGACAAACCGTATCAGAATGTGGGATATAGCTGTAAAACCGATGCTCACTTTCATTCATTTATTATTTTTGATTCTGTACTACACTGCAGTTTTCTCCCCTCCTCCCCTCTAGTGGATGATAAGGTTGCCATGGTTACAACTCTCTGGCTGAAAACGTAATTTATTCAGGAATGGGCTGAGGCAACAGAGACGGAGGAGGAACGTGCCGGGTCTTATAATCTGAACCTGTTTAATTACTCTTACAATGGGGATGGATGTAATTGGTTGTAATAAGAAATAGAAACTCAGTTAAATTTGAATATTATGGACCACAGTTCACCCCCCCCCCCCCCCCCCCACCCACCTCTCTCCATTATCACCGTCTCTGGGCGTCAGCTCCATTTTTAGAAGGTGATTCCAGCATGTATTATGCAAGCCCCCCCCCCCCCTCCGTCATTCCTCCTCCAGTTTCTCAGATACGTTGGTGTCTGTATCCTCCTCCTCCTTCCCCCTCTCTCCTCCTTCCGTGACTCACAAAGACACGTGCAGATCTGCATTTTAGACCCTTTCTTGTGGTTTCCTTTTATTTTGAAATCTGCTTTAATTCCACACGTTTCTACAGAGTTTTGAGCCATTTGTCTCAGTGTGCAGCTGAATGAAATGTTTTTATGTTAAATACAGGACATGGTGTAAAAATACTCAAATACCAGAACATATTCTCGTTTCCATCAGGCAGAAACTTTCTGCCATCGTGTTATTTGAAGCCCGGAGCATCAACTTTCTGCTGAAGTTCTGCAGACCGCATGCAGCTGCCTTGATTATTATATCTACACATTAGATGGTGTTTAGGAATGCAGGAGAAACTTAACCAATCAGAAATGTTCTGCGCTCCCCCACCATGCTAAAGGTTCCTGCAGTGGAAACAAACTGAAAAGAAGTTCATGCTGAGGGAGTTTTGTGTTTAACCTGCACAACGAACATGTTCATCACCACCATGAGACCCTTCCTCGAAGGTTCAGGGGGGTGTCACGAGTACACGTTCCCTTCCTGGACTGTGTTTTGATCCCGGTCTCAGAGATGGAGACAGAGAGGATTTCTGGTTCTTGGGAAAGGTTCCTGCGACTGAAACACTTCTCTACAAAACAAAGAACCTCAGCCCTACTCACTGCTACCTACTTTGCATGTTCTAATACTAATAACTGGTGTTTTTTGGAAAATGTTTAACAACAAAGAACTCATGGAAATCTGGGTTCCTTGAGAAAGTCTTAGTAAAACGAATGACATGAGGCAGAACATCAGATTTAATGACTCACTGTTGGTTCGACATTAACACTTTCTTGTGTTTTATTTTGAAATATTTTCTGTTTTCTCTGATTTTATAACAAATGTAGCTACATTTGTAGTTTACTGTGTAAACAGGGAGGCAGGTGAGTTTATAATTAGGTGAATTTGTTATATTTGATCTCTGTAGGTTGGAGGTACGTGAGCTTCTGTACTATCAGGCTGAGAGGAGTAAACAAAGGGAATGGGGGGGGGCGTGAGAGGAAAAACAAAAGGCTGGTTCTCTGTTAAACCGGGTTACTGTCCTCCGTCAGTGTTGTTGCCTAGCAACAGCAGAAGCAGACTGAATTCAGCAGCTGTTTGTCATCATTTTGAGCAGCTCGGTGACGGAGCTGGGGCTTTTAGTGGCAGCCATTTTATCCCCACCCATCACTCACATGGTGTCTTCATGTGGACATTTCATTGACACAGTGCATTCTGTAACCCTTTAAACTCAAATCATCATGACTGACACTACAACACTCTGCTTTGCAGCAGTTTCTTTAAAATCTGGACTTTGTGGGTCTTTCTTTGTTTCAGCATCACCCGGGGTCTCCAGGATGTCTCGATTGTTCCCCAGACTGAAGGGGCCCACCTGCAGTCTCTGGCCAGTGAGACCCAGGAGGCGGTGAGAAGAGCCAGCGATATGCTGAGGGAGATGGAGAGTCTGAAGAAGGAGATCAGCATGTTGCTGACAGTAGGAACTCACAACCATCTCACCTTTAATAGAATTAATAGCTGATTTGTGATTCTTCGAGCAGATGTGGATTTGTTCTGAGTCTGAGTCTTTTATCCAGCAGCCACGAGACTTCAGAGACTTCACCAGCAAATCCCAACAAAACCCCCACCAGCCCAGTTCTGACTCCCATCAGTCCCATCAACATCTCCAGAACAACCAGTTCCAGAACCAGAGCAAGCTGCAACACCTGCAGTCCTGCCATGAACAGTCTGAGTCCCAAAACCTGCAATCTAATCAAACAACAGTCCAACATAAGCCCCTCCCATCTCATCACAGCCTGCTTCATGGAACCCACTCTCAGAAAGATCCAAACCATCAGTCCCAGTCTACACAGGGTCAGCGGAGGCATGTGCAGCTGTCCATGCTGGAGGAGGCTGGTCAGGTTCTCCGTCAGGCTCGGAGACGGAAGAAAGTTTTGGAGGACAACCTGGACACTCTGTTCAAATCCAAGACCGGGGAGATGCTACACTGTCAGCTAGAAGCCCTGGCTGCTAACAGGTAGCTAAATGCTAACAGTAGATCAGGTTCATTCTGACATCCGTCACACATTCCTGCTGACTTAGTTACTCATCTGTTAGCTGCCAGTAGGAGGCGCTGCAGGATGTGCAGGAGAAAGAACTTCTCTGTTATAAAAATCAGAATAAAGTTAGTAAAACTTTCTGACTGTCTAAACAGGATATTTTAAATTGACTGGATTAAATTGAACTCACTCTGGTTATCCGAGTGCTCCTCTTCACTTCAGCTTGAGTTTGCTGAAATTGATCTGATTTCTAGGAAGACGGATCTGCTGTTTGACTTCACGTTTACTGAAGACAGAAGCAGTTTTTCTTCAAGGTGATGAAACAGATCTGCTGCTCGTTCTTCAGAGTAACACTTGGAAATGGGTTTGTCTCCTTTGCAGAGACTTAAATGAAGAGGTTCGAATCAAGAAGACTGTCGATGCCTGGATCAGGACTTCAACCAGAGAAATCCAGGTAAGTCCTGGAACAGCTGGAACACCAGAGACCATCAGCGTTCTTCACCTCTGCTGTGTGTCAGTTGGTTTTTTTGGTTCAATACAAAACAATCAGTGATCGCTGAATTTACAAACATCTGTTTTCCCTGAACTCACCACAGCCTCACAGTTTTTTTCTGTCTTCAGGTTGATGATCCTCCTCATGCTGAGAAGTCCTCCGCGGGTGGTGTTCACTGCACCTCAGCAAACTCTGCAGCATCCCGGGTCAAAGCTACAGGTCGAGGGAAGCCAGCGAGCTTCCTCAGACGAGCAGGAAGCAGAGAGCCGACAGCTGGACACAGAGTGGTCAGGATTAAATTCTGTTAACGTTGATTGATCTGTGGCGTACAGAGAATCATTTTGTCATTAATGCTTTTCGTCTGCAGCTACAGGAAGTGGAACCTTCAACAGCAGCGGCTAAACTGATGACCAGCCACAAGCAGAGGATGAACAGAGAGGCTTACTTGACTCATTTGTATGGCAAACTTCCACATGAAGGTCTGAGACGAACCCTGAAGAAGAGCCCGTACCCTCGGTTCAGCTCTCCTGCATCGCCCCTCAGCAGAAAACCCCGCCCCCAAATGGTGGAGAGCATCAGAGGTCAGAGAAAATCAACGAAGCACAAACTTTTATTGAATAAGTTCCTTCAGATGTGCAGCTGAGGATGCTGCCCCCCCCCCATGACATGTCTGTGGTCTGTCTCTGTTGTTAGGTGTGAAGCTGAAGTCCTGTAAGACTCAGACCTCTTTGGCTCCTCCCCCCAATCTGTCATCTGGACCACAGCTGGTCTTCAACTCCGCCCATCCATCCTCACATCCTGCCCACCTTACCACCACCCCTGCTTACAGTTTCCCTGTTGCCATGGCAATTCCACTGGGTCAGTAAATTAATAGGCAGCTACAGTGCTGTGAAAAGTAGATTTCTTCTTCAATGTGAATCAGTTTGTTTATATTGTGCCAGTTTATAACAAAAGTCATCTGAAGGTGCTAAACAAGTCCAGTTCACATCAACATGTCCAGATTATCTGTTTCATCATTCTGAAATGTTTTAGATCATTAAACAAATTTTAATCTTGTTTAAAGAACAAATAACAAAAAATGCCAAATGCAAACTTTAAAGAACTCTAAACCTTATCACTGGTACCGCCGTTAGCTGCACCTGCTGCTGTCAGGTGTTTTTGAGTGAGTCTCTTACGTCACTGTGGAGGAATTTTCTCCCTCGTCTTTGCAGAAATGTTTTACTTGAGCCACATTTGAAGACAGATGTCCTGTTTAAGGTCAACAAACGCACACACAATCCTGCACGCCCCACTTATCCAATAAAATAAAAAAAAAGTAATAAAGTCATCCGTGGTGTGTCTTCCAGTCGAAAAAGTGGCCCGAAGCTCCTCCACTTCAGCAACATGTAGCTACGTATTAGCTTAGCAGCTAATAAAAAACGTTTCCACACAGAACTTGCTCGTCACATGTTGAAACCCCCTATGGCAAGTAAATAAGGTATATAATCACCACATGTCCCCGGTGCTTCCAGCTGCTTGACCTGCAGACTCCACAGTACCAGCCTCACTGTGCTGGATTATTATTATTAGAGCTTCTGCTTTGTTGTTTTTAGACAAAATGTCAATAATAAGTAACAAAATGACTCAGTGATGTTTCAGCCGGTTTTCCTCAGGATCTGCTCTGGAGTCAGTCACATCTTCCCAAATGCTTTTCACATCCTGTCGGTCTTTGAAGTAAAACAGCTGTCTGTTGTCATATTTAGAGGTGAGAGATGCAGCGAACATGAAGATCAGGTGGTGATGCATTTTGTCCTGCAGGTCGTCCCCGGATGGACTCCTCCTCCAGGTGTGAGTGGGCTCAAGACGGGACATCAGTACTTCCTGCTCCAGTCTCAACTAGTCTGGTTGCCGTGGATTCAGGAGCTCCTGGGCAACAGGTGAGTTGCACCTCAGTTATTTACTCTCAGAAGTCTAGATGGCGCCCCCTGCTGTTCATATCACCCACACAGTATTTGCTTTAAACATAAAGGAGTCCTCTCTTCCTGTTGTTACCATGGTAACCAGTAAAAGCACTAAGGCCCAGATTTACCAAACTGTAAATACACTTGAAGGCTGTCAGAGTGTAGCCTGGATTTAAACGACCTTCTGACCCACGGACCGGCTGATCAGCCAGAACAGTCCTGAAACAGCTGTGACACGGTGAGGCGCCCGTCCCAATCCAGCTGCTGACCTCAGTGAGTTCCCAGCAGCAGGGTAGAGATCAGGACTGTTCCAGTCCACCTGAGCAGAGCCATGTCAGCTGTGTATGATTACCAGCTACATCAAACTCCCACAATGCAGCAGAACAGCGTAACCTAGTAGATATAAGATGTAAAACCCACACATGCACAAGGAGAACATGCAAACTCCATGCAGAAAGGTCGGTTTTGAACCCACAACCTTCTCGCTGCAGGGCAACAATACTACACACTGCACCACCGTGCATCTGGCTCAAAACAAAAACAGCACATACACCTTCCAAAGAGGAGCAACCGCTGCAGACCAGTCACCCAAACACAAGCATCAAACTAACAACAGTCAGAAAAACTTTCCAATGCAGCACCGCTGCCCCACGACCTTCTGATAGCACGACCAGCTGCTCCTGAAGCAGAATGGACACCTGCAGCGTCTGCAGAGAGAGACAAAACAACAAGACATGCACTTTAGGTTTGTCATAAACATCAAGGTGTAATTTTGAGGATGAACTCGATCACAGGAAGTGTTTCCATTTGCTGTATTAATTATATGTGATGCTTGAATGCATCTAACCAGCATTGTGGAACATGTTGGGAAAAGACTACACGCTGACACTGTCCTACGATTAATCCCATGATGCTCGTTGAGTCTGTCGCCACTTCACCATCACTATGTTTACAGGAGGGACTTCTTCCAGAGTGTCTCACTCCACTTGTCTCACTCCAGCGTCCATCTGTGTTCTTCTGCTTATCTATTGTCGGGTGAAGGGAGCAACAGGTTCAGGAGATAAACTCACTCTCCACCTCCTCCTGGAGATCCCCAGATGTTCACAGAGCAGAGAGGATATGTAACCCCTCCTACGAGTTCTAGGTCTGCTTTGGGTCTCCTCTCAGTGGGAGGTGCCTGGAAAACCTCCATCAGGAGGTGACCAGGAGCCTGAACCATCTCAGCTGACTCCTTTTGATGAGGAGGAGCAGCAGCTTTACTTCAAGCATCTGTAGATGATGGAGTTCCTCACCTGATCTCTAAGGCTGAACCCGACAGAGGATCTGATGATCAGGTGAAGATCTGAATGTAAACAGACCAGTAAATCCAGAGCTTTAACTTTCAGCTCAGCTCCTTCTTCACTACCTGAAACCGAAGCAGCGTCTTCATCACTGAGGAAGCCCCGATCCTTCGCTCCATCCTGCCGTCACAAAACGACCAGATACTTAAACTCTTGAGGCAAAGACTCACCTGAAGAGAACATTCTACCCTTTCCTGGTTGAGGACCACGGCCTCCGACTTTGAGGAACTGAGTTTCAAAACAAGAGACAATTCATGGAACTGGAGTTAGAGCTGTTCATGAAAACATTTTGTCTCTCCAACATGACAAACAAAATGTTTTCATCAGCTTGTACTTCATTCAGGAGCACGAATGTCTCCACCTGTAGTCATGTTTTTAATTGTCTCTGTTGAGGGGAAACATGATGTCTGATCTTCCCTCAGGTTGCTGGTTGTTTTGTTTACTTTTCAAGGAAACATAATTTGATTATTTAGATTTTAAAAATTTTCTTTTTCTTTTAAACAAGTCAGTTTAAAAGATTCTGTATAAGAATGAACAGCTGCTGCCTGTTTGGACAGAATCCTGGTGGTGAGTTCAGATGTTTTTGTGTTCGCAGCAGCAGCAGCATGCTGAAGAAAAGGCTCCGCCCACTCCATCACACATCGTGGACATCTTGGAGGTGCAGTCCCAGGAAGAAGAAGAGGACATCCATCCTGGAAGTGACTTTCTATTGGTCTCAGATGTGCAGGTAATGAGCCGGTCCTCCTCAGGACAGTTTTCAGTGAGTCTGCAGCACCACCTGCTGGACACAGACGGTACAGCACACAGCTGGATGGTGTTAACATCCCAAAAAAACAAAACAGAGCTGAGAAGAACTTCAGATGTAAAATGTTGAAAAGTGTTGTAAATGTATAAAGCTACAGTGAGTGAGGGCGTGTCTCTGATCACACCTCAGGAGGAGGACGGGAACGTTGGGGAGGAAGCTGTGGTGTTAGATGGAGGTCCGTCTCCTGCACCGGTTCTCTACAGCGGTCCAGCCTTCCCACCAGAAGCCCTCTCCTCTCATCATGCCCAGAATATGATTCCTGTTCTGGGCAACAGCCAGCAGGACGTCCTGGAGAACCGGCTGGTGGAATGGTGAGAGATGAGTGTGAACCGTTGGTTCCGACAGCTTGTGTTCTACCATGTTCTTATTTTCCTTCAGGGTGGAGCAACAGCTGATGTCCAGAATGATATCCAAAATCTACCGCCCTCCTCTGTCTGATCCCGTCCAGACTGATCACACTGAGGAGTCTGAGCTGGAGGAGAGGAGTCTTACCTCAGACATTGGTAGGATGGACAGGTTGAGCAGGTTCTGTTTTTTATCTACATCTGATGTCATCACCTCCTTCTCGTCTCTCTGTGTGCAGTGGAAGCAGCAGGAGGTGAAGGTCTGCAGCTCTTTGTAGACGCCAACATGTCTGTGGATTCAGAATTAATTAGACGTCTCGTTAACGAGGTTCTGACAGAGATGGTCACTCAGATTCTGGGTCAGAGAGATGCTTCAGATGTGGGACAGGATCCTGGACAGAAAACACCAAAACCAGGACCTGCAGACGAGGACGAGGTACAGAACGTCTCCTCCCAGTGTCTCGGCTTCTGGATGACTGCTGTGTGTTTACAAACTTCTTGTTCTGTCCCAGAGAAAACTGGATCCGGTGGTTCCAACACCAGTTCCAACGCCGCTGCCCAGCATGACCCAGCCAAGCAGAGAGACCACACCAGTAAGAACTCCTGCTCCATCAGAACCTCCCAGTCCCCGGATCAGGGAGTCTCCTCAGCCGGTCCCGCCTCCAGGTGTGCACCAGCAGCATTAACAGCATCATAGAGACCTGGAAGAACTGTAGCAGCTAAATATTTGGACACGCCCTCTTGTATGACTCCAAATTTTAGGTTCTACTGGATTTCATATGATAATCCAGTTTAGACTCGTTTTAAATTAGTTACAGTCATTAAATTCAGTTTATAGTCAAATAATAATCTGATGAAGGTGTTATCATAATCAAATTACAATCTTTTTATAATTTGATCAATTCTGTTACCTTAAAATAATCCTCTCAAATTAGATCATGTTTAGTTATAATCTGATTAGCCTTTATTTTATATAATCTGATTAAAGTGTGATAATCTGATAATAGATCCATTATAATCTTTGTCTCTCTGTTTGGATGATTGTGACCTCAGAGCCTGTAACTACACCATCCTCCACCCCAGAGCCGCATTTCTCCCAACAGAGCCCTTCTCCTGCTCATCAGGCTCCGCCCTCTCTCACCTGGGGAGACCCTGAGCTCCTGGTGGAGGAGGAGAGACCTGAGGAACAGCTGGATACAGACAAAGAGCAGCTGTATGTACACAGACAGTCAGGGTGGCGTCGTTTTGAGCCTCTTGGTTCATTATGAACCATCTGCTTTTGTCTCTGGCAGGATAATGACAGTAGCTGAGGAGGAACCTCCTATCGTCTCCCCGCTGCCTCCTCCCCCTCCTTCTCAGTCTGCTGTGCCTGAACACAGACCTTCACTTCCTTCGAGCTCCTCAGATGACCTGAGCTCCAGCAGCTCCTCTTCCAGCAGCAGCAGCAGCAGCAGCACGGTGACAGAAGCAGCACTGAGACACATCTCAGAGGGAGAGCTGCTCATCAGTGTCAACCACCTGGCACCCTTAATGGGTATCATCACACACACACACCTACACCCCCCCCACACACACACACATAAACATACATAAGTAAGATAAGATAAGATATACTTTATTAATCTCTTGGGAAGATCTCTTTGGGGAAATTTAGAGCAGTAAAAACATACAGTACAATGAAATTACTATGGGAGACACATTATACATATATACATATAATAATAATAAAACCTATAATATATATCAGCACACATAAACTACTGTGTAGGAACCAGAGAAATAAAAGACACCATGAGGATAGAGAGGAGAGAAAAAAGATTCAGAATAATACAGAAGAACTCCTTAGCAGGAGGATACACACAATATCACGTGACATCGGGATGACATCAGGACATTGCAATGTGTACAGTGTGTGTGTGTGTGTGTGTGTGTGTGTGTGTGTGTGTGTGTGTGTTTGTATTTCTGACCTCCTGGGGACCCGTTTCCTGACTTTTACTATCTTTCTGGGGTCCGAGGGTTCTTGTGGGGACCGAAGCCTGGTCCCCATGGGGGGGACTCCCCTTTTTAGGGTTAGGGGTTAGGTTTATAGGTATGGTGTGAATAGAGTTTTAGTTAGTCTTAGGGTTAGTTATAGATCAGTAATGGTTAAGGTTAGGAAAAGGGTTTGGGTTAGGTATAAATCTAGTTACTAAAATCAATGGAAGTCAATGGAGGGTCCCCATAAGGATACCAAAACACACTTGTGTGTGTGTGTGTGTGTGTGTGTGTTTGTATTTCTGACCTCCTGGGGACCCGTTTCCTGACTTTTACTATCTTTCTGGGGTCCGAGGGTTCTTGTGGGGACCGAAGCCTGGTCCCCATGGGGGGGACTCCCCTTTTTAGGGTTAGGGGTTAGGTTTATAGGTATGGTGTGAATAGAGTTTTAGTTAGTCTTAGGGTTAGTTATAGATCAGTAATGGTTAAGGTTAGGAAAAGGGTTTGGGTTAGGTATAAATCTAGTTACTAAAATCAATGGAAGTCAATGGAGGGTCCCCATAAGGATAACAAAACAAACATGTGTGTGTGTGTTACAGAGTATTGTCCCAGTTAGCCATGAGCAAATCAAATGCTGCAAGATCTCATGAAATTTAGGATAAAACATCAACTGTCCTTGAGTTGATAAGCTGCAAGTGTAACTAGGTGCGGGGGGGGGGGGAGCAGAGTGTCTTGTGAACATCCTGTTTGATGCCTCTTGATGTCGAGGTGTTGATCAGCTGTTCGGTTGGTCACATGATGTAAACAACATGATGAGGATGTTTAAATACCAACTCTGATTGAAGCAGGACATTTATTGATGGATTCATGGATCAAACAGCTGATGTGAATTTAAACAAGTTGTATAAAAACTACTGAAACACTGAACAGTTGGACACGTGGATTCAGAAGTTTAGAGAAGGTCACATGAAGGTCACCTGGAAAGGTCAGAGTGTATTTAATCATCCTGAAATTTCAACTGAATAAACCAGATGTTTTGCGTATAAACAAACACATATTTTAAGTAAATAGAACGTCGTCATGACAGCAACTACACAGAAAAATGGCGAGTGTTTATTTCTCTCTGTAACATTTTTATACAAGAATAAAAGTACATAGTAAATAAAAAGTCTTATTAAAAAGCTTTTTGGATATTTAAATCACACCTAAATAAATCATTGTCTTTATTTTTTTTATTTCACTCAGACTGATTTAAACGAGACTTTGTAAACTCAAACCTCCTCTGAGTGTAAATCAACTGAATCATCATCTAATCTGATTGAAATCTGAAACATTTGGTGTTTATTTTCAGAACCTGTGTGTAGATTTACAGTTTTTATTTTATTTTCTGACAGGCGGGTGTTTCACATCTCTTGCTGCAGCATGTGTTTGAATCTGGTCTCTTCTTTGTTCCTCAGAAGAAGAAGCCGCCTGCAGCTTTTCCAGTTCTCTTCACGAGCTGCAGGACATGGTGAGGAATGTGTGTCAGATAACTTCCTGCTCTGCCCACGCACTGATTTAATGAGACTCTCTCTCCATCAGCTGGACTCTTCTTCTATTTTACACATTTCTTTTAGTTCAAAATGCTTGAAATGATCACAGGGACGTTTATTTGAATGTTTTCACTCTTCTTTATCCTCCTGATTCATTCTGATGAGTTTAGTTGATATTAAATCCATTAAAAAGACGTTAAAACAACTTTCACGCTGTCACACTATGACCCTCCTCTAGGACTTTGACCCCCCCACTGTAGAACAGGTCAGAGGTCGTGACCTCCTGCTGACCCTGTTGACCAAGATGGATCAGGGCGTGACACAGAGAGGAGAGAGGCTGCAGCCGGAGGTGAGTTTACTGCCTCTGTCCACTTTCATCGTTTACAGGATTAAAACTAAACGTTTGGATCAAAGAATCTCGTTTGTTCCGGGTGTTTCCTGAGAAACATCAGACTTTTAGGACTTTGAGAGCATGTAATCATTTTATTGGGGTGAAGAGAAAGTAAATAAAGGATGTTAAACAGACACTCTGTAACCTTTGACCTGCTGTGTCTTTAGGGCTCCAGGGGGAGTGAGGAGGATGACGAGGTGAGCGTGGGGGAGGTGAGAGGTTACGATGCTGCAAAACATCTCACGTCATCGTCTTCTGGAGAGATCCATCAGTCTGCAGGTAAAAAGAATCATTTCCTGGATCAGGGACGGGGTCAAAGTCCTGGTGGGGGGGGGGGGTTATATATGCAGGAATGAAGGCGTGTGCAGGTTGTTTCAGTTTGGAGACGCAACAAAAAAAACATTTTTTTACTGTTACATGAAGATGGTTCCAGACAGAAGCTGTAGGAAGAGCAGAGGATAGACATGTTGATAATTCACTACAGATAATATCACGACACTAAAAATCAACATGATGGACGTTCCCTCCAGATTTT
>SSNP01000063.1:1717821-1723158 GCA_006937955.1 Pachypanchax playfairii
CAGGCAGACATGGTGTCAACATGTAAAATCCTTCATGAAAAACAAATGAACAGAGTTCCAGGACTGCCTGAGAAACTGTGTGTAACCCTGAAGCTTCTGCTAGTAAATCTAAGCCACATGTGAGCAGATGAATGGAAGGACTTTATACTTCTAGAACAAAGATCTTGAGGAGGTGCTGCAGATTGTTTCATTAGCGATGTCCTCACTCCTGCAGATTTTCTCGAGTCCTGCTTTCATGTATGTTTGTTTATTAGAAATTCTAGAACTTTATTATTCATTTTGGTTTAGTTGATAATTAGCTTCTTGTCACAGTGTTTTCCCCACTGCTGTGTTTTCTGTTCAGTAAAATCATTTTTATTATGTTATTAATGTATAAATAAAATTCCAGGTTGGATTTTGATTGTCTTTTTATTTAATCAGGCGTGTTTGTACAAGTAAAAGCTTGTGAAATCTTCAGTTTGGAGAAGCTTTATTTTGAAGGGAACAGCAATTCATTTGCTCCGACGTCACTCTTGTGGGTGTGTCACATTATAGGGGGCGGAGTTTAGTGGCTGCAGTCTCAGACAGTGGCAGGTGGGTCGGTGGGTCTGGAGCTCCGGCTGAAGCAGAAAGGCGTCCGGAACTCGACTCTGTGTGGACTTTTTTCGTGGTGATCCTGATGAGGGTTGAGATCCACCCGAACCGCATCCTGAAGGATCCGAACCACTGCATTCATCTGGATCCGGTTTGCGCAGCAGCACCGTTAAGGGAGTGGGTTTCAGGGTCTGATCCGGGTTCGTGTGGCCGTGTTCAGTCAGCCAGGTGAGTGACAGCAGGTGTTCCAAGACCTGCTGGTCTCACCACAATGCTCCAGAAGTCCAGCTGGTTCTGTGATCCTGCAGAGAGCTGGAGGTCCGAGCGGTGAGACGACAAGAGGAGATGCCGCTGTCCGCGTCCTGGAGGCGGGACGCAGACGGCCCCTTGGGCCGGGACAGAACGCAGGCGGATCCCGAGCGGTTGCACTCAGTCCGGGAGCGGCTGGAGCTCATCGGGTTCGTGCTTGGAGAGCTGGAACATCTCCGGCAGCGGCAGGAGGTTCTGGTCCGGGCGGCTCTGGAGCAGAAGGAGGTCCGGAGGGAGGCTCCACTGAATTCTGAGGAGAACATCCTGGTGCTGAGGAAACAGCTGGTAGGTTCTACCAAACAAAAACCTTTACTAATGAAAGGCTGAAGCTGGTCTGACCCGGACTCTGTGTTCCGGTTCGGAAACTTTAAATTACTTTAATTGGGAACTGGTGCCATAAATACACTGAAAGTATATAAAAAGTGTTTTTTTTTCTTTTTTTTACTTGAGCTGAAAGGCGGATGAGAGATATTTGATGAGGAAAACAGCCTCACATTTCTTCAGGTTTATCACGTTTTTTTCTCTTATTATTTCTTTTATTTTGAAACGCTTAGATGATTTTAGGCTGCAGCACACTGATCTGTTTCAAACCCACGTTGACCTTCATGATCATGAACGAACATCAGAGTTTTCGCTCTCTGAAAGCCGGATGTTTGTTTTGGGAATGAGCAGAACTGAAAAAAGGTGAAAAACAAAAACAATTTGGTTTTTGATCAATTACCTCGATCAATATATGAGTTTATTTTAATGGTATTTATATTATTTATTTTGACAGAAGTGCAGTAAATTCGGCTTTGTGGATGATCCAGACTGCAGATAACAAAGAAACAAGACCAACATGTTTGTGTTCTTGAAGGGAAAAAGTTAAATGTTTGTAGAACAGCGTGTGTGTGTGTGTGTGTGCGTGTGTGTGTGTGTGTGTGTGTGTGGGTTTGTATTTCTGACCTCCTGGGGACCCGTTTCCTGACTTTTACTATCTTTCTGGGGTCCGAGGGTTCTTGTGGGGACCGAAGCCTGGTCCCCATGGGGGGGAATCCCCTTTTTAGGGTTAGGGGTTAGGTTTATAGGTATGGTGTGAATAGAGTTTTAGTTAGTCTTAGGGTTAGTTATAGATCAGTAATGGTTAAGGTTAGGAAAAGGGTTTGGGTTAGGTATAAATCTAGTTACTAAAATCAATGGAAGTCAATGGACGGTCCCCATAAGGATACCAAAACACACTTGTGTGTGTGTGTGTGTGTGAGAGAGAAGGAGAGTTCTTGTTTTTGTTACCTGATTAAGACCTTTTCTGATCTTATCACTGACCTGGCTGGGACTCTTATCTTTATGGGGTCTGAAATTCTGTTGTAATGAGACAAGATGATGTTTCTAAGATCTTTTGAAGAAGAAATAGAAGACTATCCACAGTGAATGGATCTCAGTCCTTGTTCAAATGTATGTGAAAGAGTGAGAAGTGTTCTCAGGAGGAAAACAGCTGGTTTCAGTTAAAGCGTTAAGATGATGGAGGAAACCAACTGATCACAAATAGTGAGGAGTTCATGTGTCTGTTGTGAGTTAGCTGAGACTGAACTATAAAACTGCTTAAGGCTTGATTCATTAATATATACAATTAAAAGACTTAAGATGAGAATGACATACAATTTCTGTGTTCTTGAACTTTTCAAAACTTGACTCAAAAGTCTGAATTTCCAAGTGTTGTTTGTGTTGTGAATGTTTTTTTTTCAGTTTGGAACATTTAAGGTTCCACGACCCTGAACTCTAAATCCAACATGGCTGCCTCATGAACAATGGCTGACAGCTGCAGGGATGAGCTATTTATGTTCCCGCTGCTGATCTGTGTCTCATAAGTCTTATAGCAACATGTGGCTGCAGTGTTTTAATGCATAAAAACAGACATTATCAGCTGCTAACAGCAGTTAGCCTGGTCACTGAGGGGGTTTTGGACTTGAGCAGGACTCTAATGACTTTCCCAGATCTGAGTTCTGGCTTCTGAGGTTCCTGTGAGGCTACTGGATCAGGATTACATGGTGTTGAACTGCAGCTGAAGAGCAGAATAATAGTTTCTGACATGAGCTGCAGTTTGAGTTTTAACTGTGGTGTCGAGATGTTCTCTGAGTTCCAAGCTGCTTCAGGTCTGTTTCTCTCATCAGCAGCAGCTGTTTGATACTTTCAGATCTGAATCTGGTGGAGACTCCAGATTCACTGTGTTTCTCAGTCCGGTCTAAACTTAAATCTGGAGCAGATTAGTGACACCCCCACCCACCAGCTCCAAGCGGGAACAAATGGAGATTCCTGCTGTAAGCTCTGCAGATCCACTTTCAGCTGGGACGAAGAAGCTACAAATAAAACTGGACTCGTTAAAATGAGCTTTTCTCTCTACTGCCACCGTTTTCAACCGTCCTGGTCAGCATCGCCACTAGATTACCATCAGGATACGGAAGTGGAGATTAGGATAATTAGCTTCCTTAAAACCTGGTCTTTTATCCCTAAAACAGCCCATGTAATCTGTAAACAAGCAGAATTATTCAGAATATTCTGGTTTTAGACGTGGCTGTCAAAGTTGTTTGACTACGATCATTCTTTTGTTCTGAAGCTCAAATTATTTTAGTCCCTTCCTGATTTGGAACAGAATGTAAATGACATTCAGGTGAATTTGATTAACTGGTCAGCGGCTTGTTGAGGTCTCTTCCTGTTTGTGGGAGGGGCTTAAATGTGCAGGCTGGACAGACAAGGCGCCTCATCTCCAACTCGAACCACATTTATTCTCTGGAATGTTCCTGCTACTTGTATCTACTGTGTTAATGAATTAGCTTTAATTATTATTATTATTTTTCTGCAGCAGAGGTTTAAATCACGTTAAACTGAGACGAACTGTGACAGATTCAGTCATGAGTTCAGTATTTAGTGAGAGCGCTGCCTGTCTTACCTCTTTATTAGACCAGCGTGACAGTGAACCCTGCAGTGTGAATCACTGGGTTTCTGTTAAACATTTAAAAATTGTTCCTATCAGCTGTTTTGTTATTTCAAAACATTTATTTTGGGATGATGTTCCAATATTTTCCTTAAACTAGAAACAAGTTTTAAGTGCAGAACCAGATTTTTATCCACTCAATAAACCCGGAGTATTAGACGTCAGCCTGGTGTGGGGTGAAGGGGGGGTGGGGGGGTGGAGGGGGGGGCAGTAGCTTCTGTTTGGTTGGAGACGGTAAATATTACCGATTTAATTTCCTGCTGTCGTTACTTTGTGAAGTTCTACAGTCGTTTATGAAATTTGTTTAGATTTGAATTGAACTGCACGAAAACCATCAGCTGGAAGATACACAGAAAATACTTTTAGTTTCCTGGAAACTCTCCAAGGTGGTCAAAACAGTCAAAACTGTGAATAAAATATTATATTTAATAATCCCCTTGTTTTCATCGGGGTCTGTCTGTCTGTCTGTCTGTCTGTCTGTCTGTCTGTTAGCAGGATAACTCAAAACTAATGGATGAATTTTGATGAAATTTTCATTAAAGGTTAGAAATGATCCAAGAAACTATCAGTCAGATTTTGGACATGATCTGGATTACGGTCTGGATTTGGCGGAGGTCTGCGCTCTCTGAGTGCTTTTCTAGTTTTTATTATGTTTTAATTATTTCACAGTTTATTCTGATTTTATTTTCTATTTCAGATTTCCTGCACTTCCCGAAACAGCTGAAAGTGCAGATTTCTTAACAGGTTCCAGATAGTTCCAGATGGGTTCCACTTAGGTTCAGGGTGGGTTCTGTACGGGTTCCAGCCATTTTGAGGAAATATTTTTGAACCTGTTCTGGATTCCAGTGCCAGACTCTGCGGCTCGTTCAGAGAAACTCTGGAGATGTTTTAGAAACTTGTGAGTTCTGTTCTCAAGTTATCTCAAACAGGCACAGATCAGCTGATTACTGAGTTAAAGGTGGAATATGGAACATGAACACCACAACAACAGAACCCAGCCTCCAGCCATCGGGGTGCCAAGATTGTGACTTCCCACGAAAAATGCCACAAATATTCCTCACCAAATCCGCTCTGATCTCCGATTCGAGAAGGACAGTAAAATATCAGACGTTCAGCTCACTAATCATGCTCTTCAGCCCCGGTGGTCACACTGACTCTGATAAATGAAGACCTTTAGCTCACTCATCGATTTCGGTCCATGGCAAAGATCTCACATATCTGCCCTGGTATTAGTCAACCCAAAGCGGTGCCCGCTGCTCTGCCTGCTATTGGCTGGTAGATGTAAACAAAATACCAACGTCGTGCCCGTCAAAATTAATATTTTATAATATTTTACTTAGAATATAATTTTTAAAGGAAATAGTGTATTTTCATTCTACAACCCTCTAAACACCCCGTGGAGGGATTACTTTGTTAAAAAAATTGCTTTTTATGAAAATATTCCATGTTGTACCTTTTAATAATCTAAATCTGTAAACTGTTTTCTC
>SSNP01000063.1:1723239-1745739 GCA_006937955.1 Pachypanchax playfairii
TTTTGACCAGTTGGTAAAAAAAATACATTGTTGCTTATTATTGTTAATATTCAATAAAAAAAACATCAAAATGTTTCACATATGAAGAAACTGTATCTGTGTGTAAAAGGTTTGACGTGTCGGTCCTCACCTGGAACAGGACCGACACACAACCTTTTATTTACGTTTTGTTTGTTGACAGAAAAGTGATAAAGATTATAACGTTTTGACGGAAACGTGTTTGTGTTTTGTCAGAACCGACTGAGGGGGAGGGACGCCGGTCTGATTACTCAGTTACACGAGTTGGACCAACAGATCAACGACCTGCGACTGGACACTGAGGTGTCACATGACCAGCTGGAGACAGACAGCAGACCCAGCTCAGGTGGGACATGAGATCAGATATTTGACCTGCACTAAAGAGAAATGAAGATGTTTTTGGGTGGAAACTAAAAATAAAGCAGCAGAACGGTTTCAGCTGTAACACGACAGAGTAAAATCTCAGGAAGTGTGACTTTAAATTCAACCAGAACTTGTCTGTAACCATCCTGCTGTTGAAAACTGTCCTCTGATGTTTTCTGCTGATGGCGGGTCCTTTAGAGTCCAGGATGGTCTGATCTGATCTTATCTCCACCAGGTTTCTACGAGCTGAGCGACGGGGCGTCTGGTTCCCTCTCGAACTCGTCTCACTCCGTCTTCAGTGAATGTTTCTGCTCGGCTGCCGACACTGAAGGACCCTCCCCCTCCACAGGTACGCCTGACAGCTTCCCTGAACATCTCGCGTTCAGAAAGCACTTCGTCTCAGCTGGAGTCTCTTCTAGTCTAAAATGACAAAGACTTGTTTTCTTCTGATCCTGAAGACTTCATTTCTTCACATTCTCACCATGTCTGCTGCAGCTCACAGTTTCCTTCAGGCTCCAGTTGCACAAAGCTACATTCAGCTGTATGAGAGGGAAAGATGGAATCCAGTCTGTCAGTGGATTCTCAAAGCCCGATTCACTAAGAATGAACCACAAACACTGTTAGAACCTAAAACTCACAGCGGGTTCTGCTCCGTCTCACGCTCATCAAGTTTGGCATGTGTGTGCAAGCTGCAGGTTTTTATCAGATAACTATTGTTTTGGTTGCACAATCTTAAATCCAACATAAACAAGGGAGGATTGGTTTTTGACAACAGATGAGGTCTAAGTACACGACCTCACGTGAGAGTGATCTCCTCTGGGAAGTTTACTGCTGCAGACTAGATGTGACCTATTTGTTGTGTTCTACAGGAGAGTTTTAATATCTTTCTGTAAAGGCAGCAGTGCAGCAGGTTGCTCTGATTTTAGTGTTTCTTCTCCTCATATGTTTCTAATTTCGGAGGGACATATTTAACTGCATATCACAAACAGCTCAGGTTGCTTTATGTCCTTATAATAATAATTAACATATATGAGGGGTTTTCCTTTTTAAGCACTACATCTAATTTGAATTTGCACAGAGAGGCTGTTTGTTTGTCAACACAGTTTGAAGTGCTCGTCACCTTTTGCAAGAGTTTTGAAACTAAATGGATTTTCAGTCTCTGGTTTAATCTTATGTAACATGTAGCCACACAGTCCTTCAGTAATCCAGATCTCAGTCCTTGAGGTTGTCTTTGTTTCACTAGAATGAAGATGAAATAGAAACATTTTAGACATCTCATGTTTGGGATGTTGTTGGGATTTTCTGATACTGATTTCAGATAAAAATATTAACTGCTTATTGATCATTAACGTTCAGAAAAACAGGCGTTTTTGAAGGCTGAGTTTGACCTCAGGTGCTGCTGAGCTACAGATTTACTAATGGGATGTGGGCTGTTGTTACAAACTGTTGCAACTGTTGTTACTACCTTAAACTTGTGTTATTTTGGTGGGGATTGGAGCATTTGATTAGCTTACGGTGTTTCACAGTGTGATTATTGTGCTTTATGTGGTCGTTTGTTCTCTCAAGGCGGGTTTGTTGTGGTTCAGTGTATTTAAAGAGGCCCTTCTATTAAAAGCGGTTTTTCTGAGGTTTCTGTTGAATATTTTAGCTCCACAGGTGTTCTTACCTTCATAGTGGGTGTGAAAACAGGTCAACAACTTCTCTTTCAGTTTTAATCTCTCAAACTACGCAGGTGGTGATAACACCCGAGTTCTCCAGAGTTCTAACGGCCTGTATCTGTTTCGTCACAACTCCTTTGTTTGTTAGTATTCGGCAGCTCCCGAAGTTGAAACCACGCCTAGCATGCTGCTAGCTAAAAGCTGTTAGCATAAGATGTAACAAACTGGAAGAAACTACGTGTGCTGTTACCATGCACAGCGGGGCAGGAAACAGTATACCTTGCTCTCATAGTCTAGTTTGTTAGCCAATCAGAGTCCAGCAAATTCAAATAATGAATCTTAATGAGTTGCAGCCCGAAGCCTGACAAATCTTTACGCAGATAGATTGAAAGGTCTGTTAATCAGTGTTTCCTAACGTTTTTTAGATATAAAATGTTTCATATTACAGGTTGATACTTCAGAAATAACCACAAAGTCCTGAAATTTGTGTGAAATGGTGTATTTATTGTTGCTGCTAGGAGTCACGGATGACTTCTTGTCAGATATAATGATGGTACGGCTGCTCACAAACATCCTGAGCTGCTCCTTTTATCAGTTAGAACAACCAAAGGTGAACAAATTCCCTTTAAAAAGATTTTTTTTATTGTTCAAAGGAACTTCGATATGTTCAAACAACTTCATCAGGTTACCTGCAGTGAAAGGAGAAACTTTACAGGAGTCAATAACGGATGAGCTTCTTTTCAACATGTCATAAAACCCCGTGAGCGAGTCGAGCTTTTCATCACTTCAACAAGCTTCTGCATGTAGAAAAGTTTGTTTTTAACTGCTCACATTCACATTTATTTTACTTATAATCAATAAAAAATAATAAAAGTGAAAATGTACCATTCTCATAATAATCAGTGTTATTTATAAAAGAAAAAGGGCGTGGTTCTTGTTATCTCAATGAAAAAAAAACGGGATTTTTATGCGGTTAAAAAAGGATGAAGTCTAAAATGAAAGCAATTTAAACTTAATAAACAGTAAAGTGTTACTCATAAAGCTGAACCATATTAAATCTGAACGTGGCAACAAAAAATGAATAAAATAAAAGAAATATATACTTATAAAGATTATAAACTGATTAAATATAAGAAATAATTTTAAAATCTTGGATTCTGGATCACAAATAAGAACCTTAAAGTCTCATTGGTGATAAAAAATCCTTTTAAATGTGTTTGAAATGTGACGGATGTCTCAGTAAATTATCATGTAAGACCTCAGAGCCGTTTCCTTCTTTTTTACTATGTTTGTTTTAGCATCCAAACAAACGAGCTGCTGTCAGTCGGTTTGTTTTACTGAAGGAGGATGTGAGCAGATAGATTACCTCTTTATGTTCCTCCACTGTTTCCGTTTCCAGCTTTGAGGACTTGTGGTTCAAGATAAATTCTTTTCGACCGGCATCAGACTTTACTTTAATGCTGATAGATTATAATTTCCAGTTCAGGGACGGTGGTGCACACAGAGGGTTAATATTTCACAGCACTCTGTCTCCACTCAAAGGAATGTTCCACTTGCTAATGCCTGAACGCTTCATCCACAGCCTAACCAAGCAAAGTCAAAACCTCAATCAGCAGACCATTAAAAATAGCTGCGCTCCGAGAAAACGGACGTCCTATTAGCTGCTGATATCAGGAGCTGCGTGACAGAAACTCTGATGTTTTGACTGTTTATGCTGGAAACTGTTTAGAAGTCGATTTTTGTGTACAAACATTCAACGTGACCTACAGCTGTGTTTACATCTGCTTATTGGTTCAGTTGAAGTCTTTAAGTTTAATGCCAATTTTTTTCTATTTGCAGAGGAGCTAGCCAGCTGTTTGGAGTGTGACATGCTAGCTGGAGGACTTTGTGATGACTTGTCTTCTGGTGCTGTGTGCCGCTCACTTTCAGCTCTTCAGCAGTTCCCCTTGGATGCTTCATCTTCTGTGGGTTCCTCTGACTTCCAGTCTAAATATTATTCTGAACTACTGGCTCGAAACGTCAATGAAATTTATCGCCACTCAAGCCCACTGCATGCTGTGGCTGTCCAACATCCTGGCTTTCTGCAGACATTCAGCTGTGGAGATCATGGAAAAGATGAAACTGGTGCTGAAGGTCTCAAATCAGAAACTTCCTCCCTCCCTGAATCTATTTCAACTCCTCGTAAAGCTCAGAGCTCCTTCATCCAGACTCAGTCCAATAAGCATTTAGACAGCTACATCTATAGTCTGCTGCAGAGGAGGGTCCAGCCTATCAGAGCCAGCAGACCCAGGACCAGCTTCAGTACAGATCCCTCAAAGAGCCTCCTGCGGCAGGCCAGTCTCTGTATGAAGCAAGTAACTGGTCCTGGTTCTGGTTTGGAAAGTCGGAGAGGGTCTGAAATAAAATCTCCTTTCCTTGGTGGAGTGACCTCAGCAGAAGATGTTTCCACCTCATCTTCTCAGAGGCAACGTTCTTTGGAAAGCAGAAGTGAAGAGCAGGAAACTCAGAATCTTTCCCCAGGGGATTCTGACGTGATGCAAGCTGGCCTCAAGCTCAAGAACATCCAGAACGGTGGTTCTGTCAGCAGTAGGGACAGTAAGGGTCTCGATATCCAGAAGAGCAAAGATCCCCTTCATCACTCAGCTGCAACTCTTCTCAAAGAAACATGTCAGCCATGTTCCCTCACTAAACAAAAGCTGTTTCCTAAACCGGCTGGTAAAACACAAACTGGTTATATCAAGAACCCAACGGAGAATGTTCAAAGGTCAGTGCTGGAGCGCTCCACTCCAGGGTCGTCCACTAAGCACCTGACTGGAAGAGGAAGAGAAGGAGGGAGGAGTCATGTGATTAGTGGTCGACACCTCCCTAAGAAGCAGCATAATGTCAAACATCGCAAAGGAAGCAGCAAGAATATCAAGACTACCAAAGTAAAGAGTGTTTCAGGCTGTGAATGCAACGAGCTTCCAGAGCAACGAGCTGATAGAACCCAACACAAGTCCAACTTACTGGCAGATGGAAGCTCCACCCACATCACGGCGTCTAACCGAGGCACCGCCTCAAGAATTAAATGTTCTCGTATTACAGAAAGCCAAACTCCAGACAAACGCGGCACGTCACCAGAAAGCAGTCAGCGATCACGTGTGTTCAAGCACCATCAACATGGAGTCCAGCAGAGTAGCAGCCACACTTACCGCCATCACCACGCGCGTGATCAGGTGGTTGTTGTTGCTAAGCCAAAGTACAAACGTAATGATTACCAGCGGTTACACGTGATCACGGAGGTCCCGTATGACCGAGCTGTGAAGCGTGTCCCGAAGCAGCAGAGAAGACTGCTGAGGAGCAGCATGTGTCCCCCCGCTGGGGGGCAGCAGACGAGCTCGTACGCCGCAGGGAGCGACTCCGAGTATTCAGCTGAGTGCCTGTCACTCTTTCACTCCACCATCGTGGACACCAGCGAGGACGAGAAATCTAACTACACCACCAACTGCTTCGGAGACAGCGAGTCCAGCGAGGAAGAGACCACCACCACCACAGATACTGAAGAGAGCGCAGGAGGCGGAGCTGGACTGAGCCGGATGGGCGGGGCCAAACGGCAGTCAGGTGCAGCAAAGCAGGAAATGTATCCAGCTCAGACCAAGACTTCTGTAAAGATTAAAGCTTCGTACAACCTGAAGAAGAAGATTCTCAGGTTTCGGTCAGGTTCTCTTAAACTCATGACCACGGTGTGACCTTACAGACCAGAACAAACCAGACCGGAGTCGTACCTGTCGGTTGCCTTACCTACACTCTTCTGCTGTGCCTGAAGGTTGTGGTTGAACACGAGCTTCAATATACTTATACTTTCCAACATGGACACTTCATCTTTTCTGGCTGGGTAATAAATATAAAGCAGCTGTCCGTCATCATGGTCGTTCTTCTACAAGAAAAGACACTAATGTGATTGTCTTATTCCCTCTCTGTTGTCTAAATATACATGGTTTTATTCAACAAATACAAATGTACAACTTACAGGATACAACCTCTGATTGAAGTAGCACAGCGTCCGTAGGTGAGACGTATTTAAAGAGCAACTTACCCCCCTCTTCAGAAGACGTCCATACACTTGCTGCATTTTAAAAGAGGCGTGTCGAGACACCAGTGTACATGCAGGGGGCGGGGGGTGTGGCGTCGTGCTGGGCTGTGATTGACATGTTGAGCTACACACACAGCCAGGAGTATAGAGAAGCACAGAGGGACATGAAAATGGAGGAAGTTGCTTCTATTGAGCCAAACGGCTCTGAACCGTATCGTGTGGAGCTGAGAGTTCACCCTGCAGCAGCTTAGCGACGTAGAATGAGGTTCTTCTCTTAGTGGTACGTTGTTTTTAGCCAGAGGGCTAAAGCTACGATTAGATTAGCTCCTGTGTGACACTGCCGTGTTGCAGAGAGGTAACACGAGCATGATGAGAATATAACGTCTATAAATTACAACCACTGTAGGGAAGTCTTTGCCCTGATTTCATTATTCTTTTACTGATGTTAGTTATTCTCTTTATTGTAGTTTTCAGCCAGTTGCTCTAAATCTGTGTGCAGCTCTTTGGTGAGAAGTTGGAGACAACGGGCGGGCGGGGTCGAGTGTGTCTGAGAGATGGTTTTATACTCCAGGAGGCGTGTCTTAGAGACGATGCTGGTGACGTGGACATGTACTGCTTTCAGCCAATTGCAAAATTCAAATGCAATAACCACCTTTTAACCCTAAGAGGGCAGCACTAAGATGTTTTTAGACCAAAAAGTGTAGAATTTAAACAGTTTACATGAAAATGTAAAAAAAATGCCCAGAAACTGAAAGATTGCATTAAAGACCAACTAATACAGTTTAAGAGTAGAAAAAAGCTGTTTTGAGGGTGAGTTGCTATTTTAATAAACAGGAAGCTGAAACAAGAAGAATGTTATACTGTTTGAAACGATGTGAAGCAGTTCTTCTGTTCACCTCGCCCACCGTCGTCTTTCCCTGGATCACCAAGGGTCTCCACCTCAGGCAAAAGCTTCCTGACCCTACCTGTCCATCTTACCAAGGAGCCCTGGAGCACTTTTGCAAACAGGAAACAATCAGATATAATAATCAGAGACAAAACCTGAACATTTTGGTGCAGTTTCAGGCAGCTGTTTGTCCAGCGTGAATATTTAACTCATTATGTCGGCTGGTGGTGAGTCAAGAAATGAAAGCTTTTAATTCTGTTCTGATGAAGGAATAAATCAACCCTGAGATAAACAGACATGTTAATAAAACTGTTCATAAAGCAGTGTGCGATTTGTGAAAAAAACGGGGGGGGGTATTTTTTTTTTTACTTTCAAAAGGTCCAAAATGACGGGGAGGATATACATATACATGTGCATATACATACATACATTCAACACACGGGGCTTATTTATTTGATGAAATAACAGTCCACAGTTATAACGTAAGTTAACTAATTAAATACCTGTGCAACAGACGGTGGTGACTTCAAGGTGTAACAGTTATTGTTGTCCGACCGGAAGCAGCGCCCGTTGACGGATGGTTTATCAATATTGTTATCCAGGTGGAAATCGGGACAAATTCGGGAGAATGAGGTCCCGGGAGATTTTCAGTAGAGCATTAAAATTTGGAATTCTCCCAGGAAAATCAGGAGGGTTGGCAAGTACGGTCGAACGAGAAACAAAAAAAACGTATCCCCCCCCCCAGGGATAAAAAATAAAGGACCAGAGGGGAGGACATCAAAGGCAGAGTGGGGGGGGAGTAAATCCCCTCCCACCCAATCGCACCCTGTCATAGAGGGACATTCATGTCTCCAGGCAGAAGGTTCTTATATGAAGTTACCTGGCTGCAACACGACATCTGACCAGTTTTCAAACTTTTTTGACTGTATACTTGTTAGAAAGTATCTCTGTTTGGCCTGGTGGGGGGACGGGGGGGCGTTTATCTTTATTTACCTTCACTTCATCCAGTTTCTCTCTGGCTGTTATCTACATTTCTATCTCAGTCTGTGACTTTTCACTTTTTGTATTTCCGAATGTTGACGACCTGAGGTAGAACAATAAACGGAAGATCTTGATATTTGAGGAGAAGGATGTTATTAATCAGCTGATCGATGGGTCACAGTTTGTACTGGTGAATGTCCTTCAGGAGGTCAGTAGAACCAGATTAGATTGTTTCATAAATCAGCTTGAGAATGTCTGACAGAAGGCTGAATGCTGTCTGCCACGTTGTGGGAGGAGTCTCTCATTTTATTTTTGCTTTTTTATCAGGCTTTTTTCATCTGTCAAGCAATTTTCTCTGTGACTTCATTTATTTTTTTTTAGCTAAGAGGGATTTTCTTTACAACAATTAACAAAATAAAGTGTTGAAAGTCCTCTCTGTAATTTCTTTAAAGACCCACTCCGATGAAAATCGTGGTTTTCGTGTTGTTAACATGTTCTTGTGGCATTTTTCTGATAATTGACAACTTATCTTGAGAAAATTAAGCCCAAAACTGCATTTGTGAGTATTTCTGTTTTGAAATCGCTGTTATTCATTCCTAATTTGAAAAATAATGTTTTTGTGATGTAAGAAATGAAATGGGTGGGCTTAGAATGTTAGCATAAACAGAGATCTCTTAGTAACAGGGAAAGGGGCGGGGTTATCCTCTGCACCAACGGTTCCGCCCACACAGAGGTGAATTGCTAATGAGTTACTGCCGGTATGGAGAAACTATTTCATAAAAAACGGCCCCGGTTTTGTGATTTTGGGTAAAAAATGACAGTTGTAATTTAATGACCACTGAGAACGTTTTAAAACAACTCAAAATATGATCAGACTCAGAGTGGGACTTAAAAAATTAAACTCCCCCCAAGCAGGAACTGCTTGGGGATAAAAACCATTTTTATTTAAAAGCAGAAAGATTCTGTTCCTTCATGCAGAAAACTCCTGCAGATGAGCTGACTGCAGGCGACTCGAGGGTTGAAGTCCGTTCTGATGGAAGTAACTCTTTATGTCCTGCGCTTTGACACGAACCATCAGCCTGGACATGTGATGTATAACCTGTTGTTTGGATTCAGCCTCATTTTGTGTCCTTTATGTTTCTAAGAGCAACTTATTCTGTATTTATCTTTTTTCAGTCATGCACTTCTAAGTTATTTTTAACAATTTCCAACCTAATTTGTTTACAGGAAAAGACACGTTGACCTGTTTGTTTACACATCAACAGAATGAGTCTGAGTCACCAAAAAGTTTAATAAAGTTTGAAGTAAAATGTTTAGTTTATTTACAACAGCTGGAAATGTTTAAACGTGCAGATGTAAAAGACTGTTACTGAAATCGTGTGTGCTTATTGACAAATTATGGCCTTTAATGGTGCTTAACCCTTTAATGCTCTTAATAAATGTGGGTTTTATCTGATTCCTGAGTCCTGAATCCATCTGTTGACTCCCTTCAGCTCTCTGCATGAATCTTTGTCCAATCTGATGCGTCTGCATGACCTCAGCCGCTCCAACAGGCTGAGAAACAAAATGTCAGACACATAACATCCCAACAGAATCCAGTTTTTAAAAGTTTGCTGTTCAGCTGTCCGACCAGTTGGTTAGAAGTCGTAACGTGAGTGAAATAAAAAGCTGTAGTATGAATCTATCTGCATGTTTCACATGTTCGTTTTTCTGACTTGTGCTGCTGATTCGTAGCTTTTTTTGCGGTTCTTAACACGTTTCCTTCTTGGCTGCTCTTTCAGAGAGATGACTGATGGCTGTAATTAGTGTGACCACAGATGATCATCACAGTTCAGAGAGAGTTCAGTCCTCTCAACCCCTCCATGTCTGTAAATGTAACCCAGGGCTGACTTTTAAACTGGATTCTCCAACATCTGGAATTCTTTGGGAAATGGACTTCACAGAAAACACTTTATTTTTTAATCAGCTTCAGACAGTCGTCTGTTCATGTTGAACTGGACCAGGACCAAACTAAAGTTCTCTCCAGCCCACTGAAACCTTTAAATCAGGTTTTTCTGTTTGATTTGTCTGGATGGAAATCCCATTTCCTTCATCTGATCTCTTACAGTTTACTTCTAATCACCGGCTCCTGTTTCAGTTCATTTGGTTTTTGTGAATTTTGATGAACATTTCTGTTTTTTAATGATAGTTTCTAGTTTTTTGTGCTGTTGACCTGTAAGATCCTAAAGTCTTAATCTATTCTTAATATTTGAAACACTTTGTTTATTAAATATCATAAAAAAAATTTCCTTCTGGAACAGGGCCGGCCCTGAGTTGCATGGTGCACTAGGCGAAAAAGGATTTTGGCGCCCCCTACTGTCCAGAACAGAAACAACGAAACTCAATAACTGGATTACATTACAAAAAATATTTATTTATACTAAAATGAACAGTAGATATGATATATATACTTAATTATTACTTATTTTGCTCTTTACATGAGATGAATGGTGTGTCCAACAGTTTGTTAAAAAAAAAAAAAAAAGAGAATTTGGCGCCCCCTCCAGCAGAGGGCGCCCTGGGCAATTGCCTAGTCTGCTTATGCCCAGAACCGGCTCTGCTCTGGATTCTGACTGAACAGATCTTTTTATAACAAGTTCTACGACCAGGTGGAGCTGCTGCTTTACCTTGCTGACGTTTGCAGACATGTATTTCTGTTCATTTCTCTGAAGGTCCCACCAGCAGCTCAGTCAGGTTCAGGTCTGGACTCTGACTGGATCGTTGCCACAAGGATATTGTGCTGCCACTGCTCCACCGTGCAGCCTCAGTTTAAACACATATATAGTGTCTAGTTTATTCCTTTGCACGTCTCTGTAGGGAATAAAAAGCAGGCGGAGGGAATGTAAAGTCGTCCATGTGTTACAGGAAACTGCTGAATTCATCTATATGAATGTGACGCTTGTCTGGACTGTGAGACACTGTTCTTCTGTTTCACTCTGCAGCTTCTGCTGAAAAGATCCATTTAAACTCCAAAAATTCTGTCTGCAGCTGAAAAATACAAACTTTTATCATTTTAGAAGCATCTGCTGCGAGCAGATCTGATCCAATATGTCCTCAACAAACATGAAGTCAAAGTCCTGACTTGTCTCAGCTGTTGCAGGTATGTGGACATGTGAGGACTCTATGTGCTCAGACTTATCACAGTCTGTCAATGTTTCAAACATCTTTACAGGAAACCCATCTTCTGTTTTACATGATTTATTTTAATAGTTAAATAGTTATATTTTTTATCTTTAAAGGAGCTAGTGATGGGCGAGCGGTGGAATATTGATTTCAGTAGAGAATCAGGACATTTAATTAATGGTAAAATTGATTAACAGTGATGGGAGGCTGAAGTAAACATGAGAAATGAGCTGGGAAATTAATAACTGTCAATATGGAACATCTACTTTCACTCTGAACATTAATCCCTTCACACACAGCTGTAATTTACACCCTGGACTGTTTACATGTTTATAATCAGCTGTTTTAGCTGTAACAGAGGTTTTAATCATCTGGAGAATGAGCATCAAATGAGTCTCGACTAGAAAAACTCAATGAACATGAAGAAGAAGAAGGTTTCAGACACCAACTAACTGAAAGTTGATACAGAATGTGAACAACATGGGACTCTGATCTTTGTTACCAAATAAGGAACTGGCTGGATGATTGCAGCACATCCAGCCTCCTGGAAGCTCGACCCAAACACCACTCATCATCCAAACATGAAGGACTCACAGTGAGAACACATCTAATATGGACAATGTTCCACAGACAGGATCTCAAGTCCAGCCAATCTGCCCACATTCTCCCTGGAAACCCCAAAACAGCAAACCGACAGTCTCTAAGAAAATGGAACACTAACTCAGATCGAGTCTTAATGTCGATTCATCTTTAATTCAGAGAAGAAGAAGAAGAAGATTCACTCTGCAGCTCAGATTTTCCTGCCGTTTGTGCTTTTTTTCTCTTTTTTCAGGACAGCTGCAGGTTTGGCTGCTGAACAAAGACACTGACTCTGCAAGGTCCACACACACACACACACACACACACACACACACACACACACACACACACAAGTGTGTTTTGGTATCCTTATGGGGACCGTCCATTGACTTCCATTGATTTTAGTAACTAGATTTATACCTAACCCAAACCCTTTTACTAACCTTAACCATTACTGATCTATAACTAACCCTAAGACTAACTAAAACTCTATTCACACCATACCTATAAACCTAACCCCTAACCCTAAAAAGGGGAGTCCCCCTCATGGGGACCAGGCTTCGGTCTCCACAAGAACCCTCGGACCCCAGAAAGATAGTAAAAGTCAGGAAACGGGTCCCCAGGAGGTCAGAAATACAAACCCACACACACACAAGTGTGTTTTGGTATCCTTATGGGGACCGTCCATTGACTTCCATTGATTTTTGTAACTAGATTTATACCTAACCCAAACCCTTTTACTAACCTTAACCATTACTGATCTATAACTAACCCTAAGACTAACTAAAACTCTATTCACACCATACCTATAAACCTAACCCCTAACCCTAAAAAGGGGAGTCCCCCTCATGGGGACCAGGCTTCGGTCTCCACAAGAACCCTCGGACCTCAGAAAGATAGTAAAAGTCAGGAAACTGGTCCTCAGGAGGTCAGAAGTACAAACCCACACACACACACACACACACACACACACACACACACACACACACACACACACACACACACACACAGGATTGGGCTGTCAGCTCAGGGTAAAGGAGAATAAATCACAGCAGTGTTGCTTACAGGAAACATGGAAAATCCTTCAGAGTGCCCTTAAAGATGCACACACACATGCCCACACACACACACACGTGCACCCACACACACCCACACGTGCACACACACATGCACACACACACAGAAACACACACACAGAAGGACAAATTCTCTGCAGCTCCAGTTGTTCTTGTCCTTTATCACCTTCAGATGCAGAATGCCTGAAACCTTTTATTTTTGGTGTGTGCGTGTGTATGTGTACACATATTGCAAGTGTGTATATGTGTGTGTTACAGAAGGGATCCTCTTTATTAATTTTAGATTTTCTCACCCTCAATTCAATTCCAGTATAACAATCAGGAGAATATTCTCTTTTCTGCGTCACAGTGAGAAAACAAATGAAATAAATGATAATAAAAACATCTGGATTCACTCAAACCTGGTTTGAACATTTATCCTTGTGTGAAGCTTATAATATTCATGTTGCATCTATTTCACTAACAATTTAAAATGAACTGGTGAATCTTTGACTTTATGAACATTTATTTTATGCAGTTTAATTTTCCACGTGACTGATTTTTGTTTGTTTTTGATGATTAAACGATTGCTGCTCTGCCCGAATCCATATCAGAGACTTTTATGAATTTCCTGCAGGATGAGAAGAATAAAAAGAGCTTTGGATTTAGGTGTTTGTTAGAAATCGATGGATGACTTATCGTCTCACAGTATTTTGTGTGTTTTAGATAAAAAACCCTCTGCTGGATAAAGAAACACATGAACATCTGTTTACCAGCTGTTGAGAATCCTCACAATCAGAAGTCCAGCTGGAAATGACTTCAGCTCTGTTTGGATTATTTGTGTGGATTTTGGTTTTTAAACATGTTTTTATTGTTATAATCTTGTCTTTCACTTCCTGTCCCTGTTTCTTAATTGTCACATCTGTTCAGAGTTCATTTTTTAACTGTAACTTAGAACAACGAACTGACAGAGAAAATGAACAGTGTCTCTCCATCATGAATCATCACAGACATCTGATAAATAAAATGGCTCACATTTATTACATTTTAATGTCAAATAAAGTCCTTAAAGAGGTCCTTCCATTAAAAACAGTTTTTCTGAGGTTTCTGTTGAATATTTTAGCTCCACAGGTGTTTTTACCTTCATAGTAGGTGTGAAAACAGATCAACAACTTCTCTTTCAGTTTTAATCTCTCAAACTACGCAGGTGGTGATAACACCCGAGTCTGAACGGCCTGTATCTGTTTCGTCACAACTCCTTTGTTCGTTAGTATTCATCAGCTCGCGCAGTTGAAACCACGCCTAGCATGCTGCTAGCTAAAAGCTGTTAGCATAAGACGTAGCAAACAGGAAGACATGACGTCTGACGTTGCCATGCGCAGCGGGACAGGAAACAGTATACCTTGCTCTCATAGGCTAGTTTGTTAGCCAATCAGAGTCCAGCAAATTCAAATAATGAATATGAACGAGCTGCTGACGAAGCAGCCTGACGGAAGGAGACGAAACTGCCCGAATTTTAATGCAGATAGATTGAAAGGTCTGTTAATCAGTGTTTCCTGACGTTTTTTAGATATAAAATGTTTCATATTACTGGTTAATACTTAAGAAATAACCACAAAGTCCTGAAATTTGTCTGAAAGGGCCTCTTTAACAAGGTTTAAAAAGAACCACCCAGACTGGTTCTAAACAGCTGGTGATAAAAACTGTAAAACTGAATGAAGATGGAGGATACAAATCAATAAAGTTATAAACAGCTTCAGCCTGAAGTAGTTGTTGATCCAGAACTCCATCCTGGGAGAAGGAAGAACATCCATCCAGTCTGGAGCTTGTTCAGGACCATGAAGGCCTGGTGTCCATCTCCAGAGGTCACTGAATGAGAGGCGGGGTCACACCGCCACAGTGTGTCTGTCCATCACAGGGCCACATAGAGAAGAACAAGACACACGCACACCTTGAAACAAGTTAGCGTTACTGATGTAAACCTGATGGAGGAACAATTAGATAAAATAGAAAAAGACAATATAATAATTTTCTAATTTTCACAGTTAAATTAAAGTCAAATAATTTAATTAACAAGACGAAAAATTTCTGACTGACAGCTCGTGTGATCCGGTAACCATGGCAACTTCCTCTCGCTGCTGTGTGCTCTGAGCAGAGTGCGTGGGAACACATTTTTTTTTTCCATTTGCCTGAAACCACATGGCTGCTGTGTTGCTCTGTTTATTATTGTTATTTTTTCAAACTGCTGTTTTATTCGTTTTATGTGTGTGTTCAGCTTCAGTGAGTTGTAGCATCAACGCCAGCGTCCCTGACCAACATCCAGGTGTGTGATGCTGAAAATCCACTGATCGTTTTTTGGTCCCTTGAAGAGACAAAAGAAGGAGCAACAGCAGCTGAACAAGTAGAAAACAATGTGACAAGTCCAGCATTTAATTCTTAATCAGATATAGCTTCATCCTAAAACACTGACTGATTAATGTATGGGTTGAAACAAACAGCAAGTATTAAATAAACAACCACTGGGTCGGATTTCTGAATCCTATAAATGATGGACAGAATGTACAAACAAGACAACTATTACGCAACACTTAAAATCTTTCATGTAAAACAGATTTATCTACTATTAGATTTATTATTTTCTTTATTTTATGGTCAGCACAACAAACAGATTCCAGGTTGACCAGAAAACTATGTGTCCGCTATCACAGTGAGACTGTTTCTGTAATAAAAGTTCAGAAAAGACTGTGTGGCCATTTTAATCTGCTGCTTTTTAATTAATGATTACGTCATCATTATTTATGAAAATGAATTATTCTCATCAGTTAGACTTCACTCTGTGGGGTTTCCTATTGGTGCATTCGAGTCCAGCCGTGGAACATCAAGAGCAGAGATTCTTACTGCTGCGGCTTTTTGCTTTTTGTTTAAATAAAACCTGTAAAGATGTTGGTTTATCAGTCATTCGGGGACTTTGATGATCCATCAGGGACATTTGTTCAGAGAAATCATTTGAGCAGCAGGGATATTTGAAGCTTTAGATGTCATTGGCCTCTACTGATACAAGCTGCATCACTTCAGGTACAGTTACTCAGGCTCTGAAGCCTTGGTGTCCTCCCACTAAGACAGAAAGAAGAAGAAGAAGAAGCCAAAAGCCACCATATGGACTGTGATGATCTGGCACTGGAATGTGGCTTCATTAAAGAAACAGGTGAACGATTAGATCTGATGAGCAGCAGGTGCGGCTGGCTGTGACCCAATGGAAGGAAGAACCATTGTGAGGCAACGCAGAGCTGGACGAGAGGTCCGCTGCTCCACCTGAGAAGGAGAGATGCAATAAGAGGAGAAGGGAACCTGGGGACTGGCTGGAATCCTGACAAACTGAGATAAATTCCTCCTCAGATGAAGAACACCACCTGTCCTTTATTTATTTTTAATCATCGAAGTCATGTGAGACTCAGTTTCCAATGAAAGTAAACATCATTAAGCCTGAACACTTCCATGAAACGAGAACATTTATAGGTCTGCAGCAGCACACATGCACATTTTCTGCTTCAGTAAAGGACTCCATCTTGACTCGGCACTGAAACAACCGTGTAATGTGTGTGTCGGCCATATGGTTGAGGTGGGCACGTTGCCACAGGATGTGAGCTGTCATGTTGTTCCTGTCTGCAGACTCTGTTTTCTTTACACACTGCTTAATGCACCGAAGTGTAAACAGACCCAAATATTCTACAGGTAACAAACAGCTCAGGTATGATGGATCCTTCCTCCATCCTGCAGGATTAAAGGTATCTTGCAGTGTTTTTTTATCACCACGGGTTTATAATATTATACTTATCTGTGAACGTTGAGAAAACGGTCTTAAACTTATGATTCTGTCAAAACAAGGAGCTTTAAAAGAAACAAAACATGATGTAAAAACCCATAAAACTGAGATAAAAAATAAACTGGAGTCAAAACAAAGCAAAAGTTTTATAGAATAAACTCAGTAAAGAGATGATTTCAGAAACCGAGCTGAGTTAATCTGTGTGAAGTGAAGCTGTGTAGAAAGAAATCGGGATGGATTTTACTTTGAGTCCTAATGAGTTGCAACAAGAGGTCAGAGGTCATCTGATCATCACTGTGACTTCTGAGGCCTGAAGGCAGGGAGTCGACCTGATTATCCGTGAGCTCAGACAAACTCCAGAGCAGCAAAGAAACATCACAGGACTGACCTGCGGCGCATGAGACATAAAGCAGTAAATTCATGGAATGACCATGAAGTGGAAAAAATATGGATGAAGAACCTTCTCAGGGTCTGTAGATCTGATGATAATCAGATTTTAAATTGGGAGTCAGGTTTTTTATCTGAGACAGACTTCTGTTTCATCAGGTACTAAACAATCATTTTACTTCAGCCTCGTCTGATTCAGGACTCGGAACATACATCATGAGTGTGTAGGTTCCCTCATGTACCTACATGCTGACAGCTTTATTTATACTGTAAAGCATAAAAATCAGAGAAGATAAAATCAAAGACATAAAACTCAACAGAAGTCACAGAATATTAAACACAAAAGAAAAAAACCCTTTATAAAACCCCCCAAATCCAAAGTAAAAACAAAACATCACAAGTCAAGTTTATTTATAAAGAACTTTAACATACAGCATGACAAAATAGAAAATACAACAATAAACAAATACTTAAAGCAGTACTGAATAACTTTTCCACAGTGGTGTCTCAGATAGCCGTTACTTGAACCGGTGTTCTGCAGGAATATGCTTCCTGTTGAGATGTGCTACACACACGTGCCGTTTCACAGTCTTGACTTCAATAAACAGATTTGTTTATTTTTTCCATAAATACATTTTACCTATCAAATAAATTCTCCCAGGACAGAAACACTAAATATGATGTTATTTTTACTTTCTTTACATTGTCAGAGCGACAGGCAAATGTTTGGACACACCCAGAGCAGAAGGACCCAACAATGGCCGACAAGGACCCAGAGGGCTTTTATATTGAAAATATCAGATAAGGATCATAAAACTATGCTTAAATAACTAACAGGACACACTCACCATAAACAAGAATACTGTATAAACTTCTAATGACATCTCATTATGAAATATGTTGTTAATTCGTACTATGGAGGCATTTTTCATCAGGACAGCATAAATCATCAGAACACCACTTCCAGCTGCGACCTGAATTACGGAGGTTATTTAGTCTATTGTTAAGCCATCAGAGTTTTAAAAGTTATTCAGTACGGCTTTAAACAAAGAATAAAATTAGGAAGAAAAATTCAATAAAAGACAGGCTGTAAAATCAGGAGTAGGGGATAACACACAAGTCAAACATCAAGGAAGAGAGATGTGTCTTTTTTTAGAAATGAAGAGAAGAGATTAAAGATTTAAAAACTCTGATTGAATAAAATAATAAAATAAACCCTGAAAAGGATCATTAGACATCTGGATCATGCCGTTTTATTAAAGGAAGATGAAGTTAAAGAAAATGGCGTCGAACACAAGACGACATTAGTACCTGATGTTGTTGAGATCATGAAATATTCAGGTTGACCTTTTTCTTCTCAAGCCAACCTGCTTTATATCTTCTTTACTGGAAAGAACTTTTTTTTTCTTTTTGTATTCAGTGTGAAGAGCAGAAGATAAAGACTCATCTGTCTCTGTCCTCCTATGAGTCCCTGCAGCTACTGTTTCACACGCAGAGACCTTCAGTTCCAGAACTGAACTTGGAACTTCTGGTTGAGTTAATTTAGTTTCACATTCTTTATTCTAGTAAAAATAAATTTGCTTCTATTCAGCTGAACATTTATTTGTCTTTTTTGATGATGTGAAACTTGTCTTGAGGACAGAAGGACCACATTTTCTGGGTCTGACCTCAGAACTGAACCAAACTAAAGAAACAATAACAAAGTAATCAGAGCTACTAATTTTTCAGACTCATTTTCTGCTCTTAAAGCTGTAGTGCGTAACTTTTACATGTCCGTGGATGTCCGTTTCAGCCAAGCCACTATCAGAGGAGATGACACAATGCAGATTAAGCCGATCGGCTCCTCAAACATCTCATGGTATTTTTCAATATATATAATTTTTACTTTGCGTGTCGACTTGCGACATTCCCGCACTGTCGCACATGAAATTACGTCTTTTATGTCACAACAAGAAAAATAATAAGAAATAGAACGCAGTATCTCGTAGCAGCCGGCAGAACGTGAAGGTCGACATGGCGGAGAATCCAAATAAACAGCCGAGAGACACTTATCGGGAAGTGGATCCTACCACGAAAAAAAAAATAATTTCTGGACGTTCGGCAGAGGGACTATTGGCTAAGAAGGAAAGTGACCGAAGGAGAAGGCAAACGCGAATTTGTATCGGCGTCGCTTTTCCTCGGTGGAGAGAAGAGATCTGGCTGATGTTCAGGGGTGCACATAAGTGGTCCGCAGGTCCGCACACACTGTCAAAATATAAAATGCACACCAGATGAAACCCAGAGCGCCGAAGTTCCAGCTGATCAGCTGATTCTGTCTCTATCTGTGTCAGTTTGTGTCTGTCAGTTTGTGTCTGTCAGTTTGCCAGTGTAACGGTTTTTCAGTCAGTCAGATCAGAGCAGCTGACTGCAGGATTCTGCATCGTGTCAAAACTGAAAAAATTCACTGAATAAGACAAATAGATCATTGTGGCCCCAACAGCTGACTAATAAATTTCAACACCAAACTGTTAAATGTAGATTAAAGTGAACAATCAAACCTGTAAACAATCCAACCTGAACTCTGAAGGTTTTTTTTTTTTTTTTTACCAGTATTTTTATATTTTACTGGTTTCTCTTGATTTTTTCAACAATGAAATGATATTTATTGAAACAAATATAGAGCCAGGTAAAGTAAACAGACTGAATTTGAAGCTTGATTAAGACAGATACCGGTTGGAATAACAACGGCAGAGATAAAGCGGTGGCAGCTGGGCTTACGTCATATGGAAGCGCCAGCTTGCCAGCAGAAACTCTCCATCTCTAAATCAGCATCCTCTCATACAGCGATATTCATCCATGAGTCAAAAAATCCATCAGGGAGAGAAGACAGAATGAGCAAAACAGCACAAGCCAGAGGAAATCTGATCCTGCAGGAGAGGCAGAGCAGACGGTTTTGAGATCTGAGGTCAAGGAGAACAAACTGTTTAAATTGGAATGTAGGTTGACAAAACTAAAAACTACTCAAACTGCAACAGCATCTTTATCTGAATGGTTCTCTCTGCTTTAAATGTTTAATTAGTCGTCAGATCTGAAGCATGAGAACAGCGTCTATAGACTTTCATTCTCTGAGCAAAGACAATCTTTAGAATTCTGTTACTTATTCGATTGTTTTTCCTCTTCAGCATGTTGTGATTTCTGTCCGTGTTGTTCGACTCCAGAAACAAACAACATAAGAAAAGACTTCAAAAGCTTCACATGCCCTTAACCTCTAGCTTGCTTTGTCCAGATGACAGTGGGTTTGTTGAAGGTGTATGAAGGCGAGACACTGTCTCACTTTACCCCACCTCCACCATTAAAAAAAATTACCTTTCTTAACAATTCAGGCTAACCTTCAGCTAGCATCATGACATGGTTTTATATGTTGGTACTTCATCAACAGGTATGATATAAGTTTTTCTGCCTGAATCAATTTTCTTTGGCACAACAGCTGATTAAATTGACAGCAAGAAAATGTACTTTTATATGCAAAAAACACATAAAAAAAAAAACAGGTTTACCTCAGCATGTTTTACCTCAACTTCTCCTTTAGCTTCTTTTTTAGCTTTAACGTTAGCTTCAACTTTAGCTTTAGCTTTATCTTTAGCTTCAGCTTTATCTTTAGCTTCAACTTCAACTTCAACTTCAACTTCAACTTCAACTTCACCTTTAGCTTCAACTTTAGCTTTAGCTTCAGCTTTACCTTTAGCTTCAACTTTAGCTTCAGCTTTACCTTTAGCTTCAACTTTAGCTTTAGCTTTACCTTTAGATTCAACTTTACCTTTAGCTTCAGCTTTACCTTTAGCTTCAACTTTAGCTTTAGCTTCAGCTTTACCTTTAGCTTCAACTTCAACTTCAACTTCACCTTTAGCTTCAATTTTAGCTTTACCTTTAGCTTCAACTTCAACTTTACCTTTAGCTTCAACTTTAGCTTTAGCTTTTGCTTCAGCTTTATCTTTTGCTTCAACTTCAGCTTTACCTTTAGCTTCAACTTTAACTTTAGCTTCAGCTTTACCTTTAGCTACAACTTTTTCTTAACTTCAACTTTAGCTGTAACTTAATTTATGGAGGCATACATTGCTCCTTACCTCTTCATAGATACAGTGGGGCAAAAAAGTATTTAGTCAGCCACCAATTGTGTAAGTTCTCCCACTTAAAAAGATCAAAGAGGCCTGTAATTTTCATCATAGGTATACCTCAACTATGAGAGACAAAATGAGGAAAAAAAATCCAGAAAATCACATTGTCTGATTTTTAAAGAATTTATTTGCAAATTATGGTGGAAAATAAGTATTTGGTCAATAACAAAAGTTAATCTCAATACTTTGTTATATAGCCTTTGTTGGCAATGACAGAGGTCAAACGTTTTCTGTAAGTCTTCACAAGGTTTTCACACACTGTTGCTGGTATTTTGGCCCATTCCTCCATGCAGATCTCCTCTAGAGCAGTGATGTTTTGGGGCTGACGCTGGGCAACACGGACTTTCAACTCCCTCCAGAGATTTTCTATGGGGTTGAGATCTGGAGACTGGCTAGGCCACTCCAGGACCTTGAAATGCTTTTTACGAAGCCACTCCTTCGTTGCCCGGGCGGTGTGTTTGGGATCATTGTCATGCTGAAAGACCCAGCCACGTCTCATTTTCAATGCCCTTGCTGATGGAAGGAGGTTTTCACTCAAAATCTTACGATACATGGCCCCATTCATTCTTTCCTTTACACGGATCAGTCGTCCTGGTCCCCTTGCAGAAAAACAGCCCCAAAGCATGATGTTTCCACCCCCATGCTTTACAGTAGGTATGGTGTTCTTTGGATCCAACTCAGCATTCTTTCCCCTCCAAACACGACAAGTTGAGTTTCTACCAAAAAGTTCTATTTTGGTTTCATCTGACCATATGATGTTCTCCCAATCCTCTTCTGGATCATCCAAATGCTCTCTAGCAAACCGCAGACGGGCCTGGACGTGTCCTGGCTTCAGCAGGGGGACACGTCTGGCACTGCAGGATTTGAGTCCCTGGCGGCGTAGTGTGTTACTGATGGTAGCCTTTGTTACTTTGGTCCCAGCTCTCTGCAGGTCATTCACTAGGTCCCTCCGTGTGGTTCTGGGATTTTTGCTCACCGTTCTTGTGATCATTTTGACCCCACGGGGTGAGATCTTGCGTGGAGCCCCAGATCGAGGGAGATTATCAGTGGTCTTGTATGTCTTCCATTTTCTAATAATTGCTCCCACAGTTGATTTCTTCACACCAAGCTGCTTACCTATTGCAGATTCAGTCTTCCCAGCCTGGTGAAGGTCTACAATTTTGTTTCTGGTGTCCTTTGACAGCTCTTTGGTCTTGGCCATAGTGGAGTTTGGAGCGTGACTGTTTGAGGTTGTGGACAGGTGTCTTTTATACTGATAACGAGTTCACACAGGTGCCATTAATACAGGTAACGAGTGGAGGACCAAGGAGCCTCTTAAAGAAGTTACAGGTCTGTGAAAGCCAGAAATCTTACTTGTTTGTA
>SSNP01000063.1:1750739-1776830 GCA_006937955.1 Pachypanchax playfairii
CAGCGCTAACATGCTAACATAGCGCTCATGTTGATAATGTTAATAATGTGGTTTCTGCAATCTGACTGAACATGCAGACTCTCCCATGTTTAATGTATAAAATCGATTTATCTCACTGGAATCCTGAGACACTCATTAGAACTTCAATGACAAAACAGAAGAAGCTACAAAAAAACAAACAACAAATCAGGTTGTTCATAATCCAAATAAAACCTGGCAGAATGCTGGAACATCAGGGATCAAGCTAAGATCCAGAACTTGATCAGACCAGTGAAGGGTGCGTGACACAAATACATTTTTTTATCATAAAGAAACAAAAATCTGTCAAAAAGTCAAACTTTAAATGTAAACAAGGTGTGTTGAGATAAACAAAGCGGCAGAAAAAAACAGGAAGCATCTGACAGCCAAGAGAGGAAAGGATTCATTTAAAGAGTTTTTAATGGCTAAAAAAACACTGATTTACTGACACAAACAAATTTTTGGGACTAAATAACAAATCACATTCTTAGATGTTTATTCTGTTCCCAGTTCTGGTTTTATAGACACAAGCTGGTTGTGTAACGCACCACACCCAGTCTTCACTCATCGTCACATTAGAATGAGTCACTGTATTTGGCTGTGAACCAAACCAGTTCTTTACTGACAGGGTGTGTTTGTTTGTTTGGCTTTTCAGGAAGGGATCAGGCTGGAGACCTGTGTGAAACTTTAATGAAACAGTTCAGACTTCAGCAAAACTAAAAAAAAAGAGTCAAACAGCAGCATGTTTTAGTTTTATCCTTAAATGCTTATTTGGCTGGTGGTCAGTCTCACTAACATGATATGTCTGATCAGGTGATCAGCAGCATAGGAGCACCACAGGGGACTGTACTCTAACCATTACTTTTCACTCTGTACACCTCAGAGACTTTCAGTACAGGTCCGAGTCCTGCCATCTACAAAAATACTCTGATGACTCTGCAGTTGTTGGTGGATCAGAGATGGACAAGAGACAGAGTACAGAGACCTAGTGGACCACTTTGTGTCCTGGTGTGTGAACAATCATCTCATATTGAATGAGACAAAGGAGATGATTGTGGATTTTAGGAAGAGCAGCAACATGCCAAAACCCATTTCCATCATGGAGAAGAAGTGGAGGTGGTGGAGGAGTATAAATACCTGGTGTTCACCTGGACAACAGACTGAACTGGAGACACAGTGATGCTGTTTTTAGGAAGAGACAGAACAGACTGGACTTCCTCATGAAGCTTTAGATCCTTCAATGTTGGCAGCAAGATGTTGAAGATCTTTTATAAGTCTGTTGTGGAGAGTGTGATCACACCTGCAGTCACCTGAAGGAGATCCTTCCTGTCTACAGCTAGAACCCTCTGCAGGAGATCCTTCCTGTCCACAGCTAGAACCCTCTACAGGAGATCCTTCCTGTCCACAGCTAGAACCCTCTACAGGAGATCCTTTCTGTCCACAGTTAGAACCCTCTACAGGAGATCCTTCCCGTCCACAGCTAGAACCCTCTAGAACACATGTGTCAAACTCCAGGCCTCGAGGGCCACTATCCTGCATGTTTTAGATGTTTCCCTGCTTCAACACACCTGATTCAACTGAACAAGTCGTTAACAGGCTTCTGCAGAACTTGTTGAAATACAGAGGATTTGAATCAGGTGTTGAAACAGGGAAACTTCTAAAACATGCAGGATTGTGGCCCTTGAGGCCTGGAGTTTGACCCCCCTGCTCTAGAATGACTCTGAATAAACACTGAGTTACTATAATATTTCATTTATATTCCCTGATTAATAAACTATGTTTGACTTTTTTTGTTTGGTGGTGGATGGACACAACCCATGCACTCAATGGGTGAGAGCTGGTTACTCAGGAGATTTCATTAAATGGTGGTGAGATAAGTGACCAGGATGCGGCTCTGGTTGTCTTCTGTTGTGATCGTTCATCCACTGGTTGTCGACTCTGTACTTCTGATTCTACTGAGAGTTTTCATGGTCTCTTACTTATTACACTTGACGTGTCACCATGGCAACTTACAGTTTACCCTTTGTCATGTTGAGGGTTGGTCAGGAAGTTCAGAGATCCAGAAGATGGACTGAGTAGAGGAGCAGCAGTGGAGAGTGAGCAGGTAAGTAGCAGATGATGAGCAGATCTTGGAGAACCGTCTCCAGAAGAACTGTTTTAGAGCAAAGAGCATTTAAAACAGCCAGTGTTGCATCTGATTAGAAAAAAAAGACAGAATCTCATTATGTTCATCAAGAGTTGCACCTGGATCACATGGACTTTATAAAAAGACATGTGCAAATAATTAAAATAAAAGTGTTTTGATAATAATAAGACACTGAGATTAATCTGCACATTAATAAGAGCAGTGATTTCTAACCCTGGTCCTCAGTCTGAACTACGCTGCATGTTTAGTCTCTGTTCCAACACAGCTGATTCAAATGAGCAAATTAACTGACAGCAACTTCTTTTTTCTTGAACTGGCAAACTGACAACTTCCCTTTAACTTCTGAAGAAGCCTGAAAATTATCCATCAAATTAAACCATGTGTGCCAAAGTAAAACACGCAGGGCGGTGAGCCCACAGGACCCGGGTTAGGAAACACTGCACAAGAGTATCATTTAGTTTTTTTGCAGTTTTCCTTCCTTTAACAGTTTTGTTGCTTCCAGTCTGCTATAAATATAAAATGTCCTGGTTGCATTGGAATTACAGCTTGTCTTTGTTGTACTTAGTCATCCAATGTTAATCTATCAGTTTTATACAAAAGCACAAACATCTAAGAAATTTGACACACCTAAAACACTGAAGGTGGGTCTAAATCCATTTTCTTGCAGTGATGTTTGATTTGCATGGCAACACAAAAACAAGTCAAACATCTCAACAGTTATTCATCAAAACCTGTGTGTGTGGTGTTGCTGCATCACAGGAACATAAACCCAAAATATGTTCCATCGAGTTATTCAGTAAAAAAAGAAGATAATTCAGATAGTTTTCAGGGTTAAATCTGGTTTTCACAAGACAAATAGTTGTTATGCTCAAGTAACAGAAACAGGACGGGACTAGTCACCAGGGTGTGGCTCAGTTCTTATAACAGGCTCCGGTTTCAAACAGTCTGCGACGGTGTGTGGAGTTAACAGGTATGTCTCTTTTTTTTCTGCCGCTACAGCAGCTTAGACTTTAATTCTAAGAGAAAACGTAGGAAAGTGTATTTAAAAAAAACAAACCAAACAAAACTAGAAGAAGAAACAGGAAGCTGATCAGAAATGTGAAATATTTTCCAGCTGAGCTTCAGCTTGTTAAAGATATTTAGGAATCTGAGGCTTGCTGGTAACTTCAAGTTGACTTTTCAAGAAATTTACATTGAATTCCTTCATTAAAGCTCTACTTACACAAGCAGAGCGACGGCACACAGAGTCTGGTGTTTCATTTAGTTTTAGATCTGAAAAAATCTTTCAGCTTTGAGAGGAAACCGTTTATACAAGATCACTGAAAAGAAAATTGAAGCTCTGTGTTTCTGACAAAAGTATGGTATTTATGTAAATATTTAGCTGGAGATATGCACATGTATGCAAACAGTGGAAAAATACACCATGATCTGTAGTTGGAATGCAGATTGAGAAAAAAAATAAAGTTTGGGTTTTATGTTTGAAAGCAGACACAGATCTCAGGTCAGTAAGAACAACAGTAACGGAAACACACCCAGCAGACGTACATCTAATTCCAGGAAAAGCTTGAAGGTCACCGCCTGCAGCACATAAGAGACTTAATTAGATCAGAAGGTTGGAGATTTCCTAATGAGTCAAACCTTTAAGTTTTGTTTGTACCTGAAAACACGTCAAAGGGGTTCTGAATATTCTGAACTGGATCTGGCTGCTGATCACATGCTGATAATCCTGTAAAAAGGTTTTAAATTAATACATTTTGTGTCTGAACTGTTGGGCACACAACACAGTTTACAGTCTGTTTTTCTGTTCATTCATCTGAAAATGGCACCAGACATCCAGAACTTTACCAGTTTAACTCCTCAGATCAAAGGACATCATGTACACAGCTGAGTTAAATCTACATATCTACAAAGTGGGAACCTGCTGAGTTAAAAAGAAAAAAAAAAAACAACTCATACAGATAGATATTCAGATTATGATTATTACTTGAATATTATTATTACTTGAATTTCCCTTCGGGAATAATAAAGTATTTTTGATTTGATTTGATTTGAGCACCACTTACCTGCATGCTGTTGACGAGTCTCTGCAGCAAGGAAATATTTACTTTTCCAACACAGATTTGTAGAAAAACGTCCAACTAATGCTGAAAGACTGAATGTTTGCTGGAAAAATAAAAAGATTCTCTGTTTGTTCATTTAAACTGAGTCACGGCCGCATTTTCTACCTGGTCTCTGAAAGAAGTTTGACTTTTAAACTGAACTGTGTAACAAGCTGGATTTTAATTACAGTTTTCCTCCTTTCAGGTAACAGAGGAGCAAAATGGATGTAAGTCTTATTTATTTGTTTTATTTCTTTTCTTAAGGATTTAAAATCAGTTATTAACTTTAATTGTGGAAAGGGAAAATGTTGATTCTAAAAAAAGATGAAAATCACAGAAAATTAAATTATTTTTACTACTCAGTAAAAAAAAAGAAACCTACATTTGGATGATTTGTGCACTATAAGCGTGTTCCAAACACCATCTCAGCTGTTTGGTACCTTTCTGCCACCTGCTGATAGAACTCAATACCTGCACTAAGCATGACGGAAGCAGACACAGTTACCTCAGTCATCAGCTTATCCAACTACAGATATCAGTATTGACATAAATAAATCTTGGAACATCCAATATACATAAATTAGTTGAAATGATGACAAGAAATGATAACTTTAACTGTTTTTGAATATTTCAATATTCAAAGACGTGAAAGTTAATGAAACCTCTGACTTCCAAGGTGTAATTACTTTGCTCTCTATTTCATTTTCTCTGTTTAGCTCCAAGACGCTCTTGATGATTGGCCCTCTAGTGGCAGCAACACATCGAATACCAACGCTATGTGGCCAGGTACAACTATTCCACTGCATTGTTCATGATACTTGATCTTATAAAAACAAACTAGATAATCCAACTTAACACTGGTTTACTGTCTTCAGCAATATTAATATTTTAAAGTAACTCAAAGCAAAACCTGAACAGTATCAGACATTGTAGATTTGGTTTTACTTGATCTAAAACTGCATTAAAAATTATCTTCATCCCTAACATCCTTATCTTAAAGAGGCCGTTACATTAAAAATGTTTTTTCTAAGGTTTTTGTTGAATATTTTAGCTCTACAGGTGTTCTTACCGTGTGAAAATGGCACAACATCTTCTCTTTCAGTTTTTATCTCTCAAACTACAAAAGTTGCAATAACACCCAAGTTCTCCCGAGTTCAAAAAGACAGTATTTGTTACGTCACAGCTCCTTTGCTCATTAGTATTCATAAGCTCACACAGTTGAAACCACGCCTAGCAGTCTGCTAGTTAAAAGCTGTTAGCATAAACACGTATCAAACCAGAAGAGACTTGGTGCGCTGTTGCCATGCGCAGCGGGGGAGGAAACAGAAAGCCTTGCTTTCATAGGCTAGTTTGTTAGCCAATCAGAGTCCAGCAAATTTAAAGCAGAACTAAGTAAGTTTTGCTCTCGCTCTCCCCCTACTGGTCCCCTGTGAAAGCTCACTGTCGTAACGTTCCCCCGCCGCCGCCGCAGACCCCCCCCCCCACCCCCTCCACCCCGCCGCCGTCCCCCCAACAACAACGCGCAGAGAACGCTTTTGCAAGAAGAAAGAAAAACAAAACCAAGAAAATGTCTTGACAGGTGAGTATTATTGTCATCTTTGCGCTCCTAAGGGTGGCGTTGCTAACAACGGCAAGGGCTTCATGCTCGTATTTATGTACGTGAGTGTGAGTGCCGTAAAGCAGGTTTGTTCTCGTGAGATTACTCGGGTCCGATCCACTGAAAGTTGCAAGTGCTGCTTTCAGGACACAGACCCCGGAGGGAGGGGAGGGACCCACGAATCACCCCGCCAAGTCCTTGTTTACCCCCACAGGGACTCTAGAAAACATTTATTGAGGTGAAAAAACTTACTTAGTTCTGCTTTAAAATAATTAATATTAATGAGTTAGAGCTGAAGCCAGGCAAATCTTCACACAGAAAGATTGAACGGCTGTAAATCAGTATTTCCTAACGTTCTTTAGATATACAGTGGGGCAAAAAAGTATTTAGTCAGCCACCAATTGTGTAAGTTCTCCCACTTAAAAAGATCAGAGAGGCCTGTAATTTTCATCATATGTATACCTCAACTATGAGAGACAAAATGAGGAAAAAAAATCCAGAAAATCACATTGTCTGATTTTTAAAGAATTTATTTGCAAATTATGGTGGAAAATAAGTATTTGGTCACCTACAAACAAGTAAGATTTCTGGCTTTCACAGACCTGTAACTTCTTTAAGAGGCTCCTCGGTCCTCCACTCGTTACCTGTATTAATGGCACCTGTGTGAACTCGTTATCAGTATAAAAGACACCTGTCCACAACCTCAAACAGTCACGCTCCAAACTCCACTATGGCCAAGACCAAAGAGCTGTCAAAGGACACCAGAAACAAAATTGTAGACCTTCACCAGGCTGGGAAGACTGAATCTGCAATAGGTAAGCAGCTTGGTGTGAAGAAATCAACTGTGGGAGCAATTATTAGAAAATGGAAGACATACAAGACCACTGATAATCTCCCTCGATCTGGGGCTCCACGCAAGATCTCACCCCGTGGGGTCAAAATGATCACAAGAACGGTGAGCAAAAATCCCAGAACCACACGGAGGGACCTAGTGAATGACCTGCAGAGAGCTGGGACCAAAGTAACAAAGGCTACCATCAGTAACACACTACGCCGCCAGGGACTCAAATCCTGCAGTGCCAGACGTGTCCCCCTGCTGAAGCCAGGACACGTCCAGGCCCGTCTGCGGTTTGCTAGAGAGCATTTGGATAATCCAGAAGAGGATTGGGAGAACATCATATGGTCAGATGAAACCAAAATAGAACTTTTTGGTAGAAACTCAACTTGTCGTGTTTGGAGGGGAAAGAATGCTGAGTTGGATCCAAAGAACACCATACCTACTGTAAAGCATGGGGGTGGAAACATCATGCTTTGGGGCTGTTTTTCTGCAAGGGGACCAGGACGACTGATCCGTGTAAAGGAAAGAATGAATGGGGCCATGTATCGTAAGATTTTGAGTGAAAACCTCCTTCCATCAGCAAGGGCATTGAAAATGAGACGTGGCTGGGTCTTTCAGCATGACAATGATCCCAAACACACCGCCCGGGCAACGAAGGAGTGGCTTCGTAAGAAGCATTTCAAGGTCCTGGAGTGGCCTAGCCAGTCTCCAGATCTCAACCCCATAGAAAATCTCTGGAGGGAGTTGAAAGTCCGTGTTGCCCAGCGTCAGCCCCAAAACATCACTGCTCTAGAGGAGATCTGCATGGAGGAATGGGCCAAAATACCAGCAACAGTGTGTGAAAACCTTGTGAAGACTTACAGAAAACGTTTGACCTCTGTCATTGCCAACAAAGGCTATATAACAAAGTATTGAGATTAACTTTTGTTATTGACCAAATACTTATTTTCCACCATAATTTGCAAATAAATTCTTTAAAAATCAGACAATGTGATTTTCTGGATTTTTTTTCCTCATTTTGTCTCTCATAGTTGAGGTATACCTATGATGAAAATTACAGGCCTCTCTGATCTTTTTAAGTGGGAGAACTTACACAATTGGTGGCTGACTAAATACTTTTTTGCCCCACTGTAAAATGTTTCAGATTACAGGTTAATACTTCAGAAAAAACCGCAAGGTCATGAAATTTGTGAGAAATGGCCTCTTTAATCTGAGTTTCTAGTTATGTGTCTACTAATGGGTGTTTTGCAGAGCAAAGTTTTTATTGTGTTTGCTGCTGTCATTGTCACAACATGTTTTTGATTGTAAAACCTGTTTAGTTTGTCTGTGGGAATAATAACATCCCAACCTACTGGTACCTACTCAGTAGGGCTGTAACGATACACCGATGTATCGCGATACAGGTAGCAATAACGTATCGTGAGGTCCAATATCAATAATATTGATACAGTAAACGTGTTGTACTGACCACCACAAGGCGGGACAACATGCGCGCTAACATTGTATAAAAAAGTTTTTTTTCACTAAAAAAGACTCTGAACTGATGTGAAAGCGAATCAGTGGCGTTGTATCTGCAATATATTACTGTGATGAGCAACTATTAAAAACACATGAAGCTTTATTAAATAACTCTTATTACACAATTCTAATGGTGCGTTCACACCGGCCCAACCGTCAACGTTAGAAGCGGCAAGTTTACATGTAAAGTCTATGGTGGAGTGCGTCAGACAGACGTGAACGGCTCTGTGGCGCTTTGTGAGCGTTATAAGCGGCAACTTTTCAAGCTTTTAGAGCGTTTCAGGCGTTGACGCTTGAAACGCTTGAAAAGCTCGAAAAGCAGAAAGTTCAGCTAGCTGAACTTTTGACGCTCTTAACGCTCTTGAAGCGGCATGTCAACCAATCAGAGCGTCTCATCGTAGTGACGTACTTGAATGAAGCAGGAAGTCTTCAAACAGGGCGCGGGACAGACGGAAGTAGTGCTGGAAGCAAACCTCATCCATACGTAGCTCCTGGAGCAAATGGTTAACTCCTCAAACTCATAACACATCTGAAGAATGGGCTGTATCCACAAACTGAGTAAATAAAGCCAAGCCGCTCTCTCTATATGATCCACCATAGCTCAGAACATCCGATAACAAAGGAAGCCCCGCCTTCACGCTCTTTTTAACGGTCAAGCGTTACGAGCTTCAACGCCTATGCGCACTGACTGGCAGGCGTTATGAGCTTCAACTTTCAAACGTCAAACTTAGAGCGTTATGAGTGTTGCTTGACGTTGACAAAGTGGCCGGTGTGAACGCACCATTAGTAAGAATGTTATTTTGTGACATATTAGTTTTGCTAATAAAATACTACAAACTGATGTAAAAGTGAATGAGTGAGTTTGTTTCACTCATTGTCAAAGTATCAAAGTAAAATAAATATTATCCAGAGAGTTTTGTTTTGTTGAAAAGTTTTAATGTATCGTATCATGAGGAATGTATCGAGATATGTATCATATCGTGGGATAATGTATCGTTACAGCCCTACTACTCAACTCTGCCTGACTTTCCCGACTCATCCCGACATGGCTCATATCGTGTGGTGTTTCCATTGTGTTCACAGAAGTGAGGGCAAGAGGTTGAGGAGGGCAGGGTTTCACTCCGGTTTCACTCTAGCTGTTGTGGTCTTTCACAGCATGGTAGTCCGCTTTCATCTTCTTCAGCTTCTCTCAACACTGCTTCAAAGTCCACTAAATTAAAGCCATGAGCAGCCACTGAGTCCAAGAGCTCTTTAAAAACATTTTTGTTTCGTGTCGCTCCGTCCAACTCCCCTTGTTTTGGTTTTACTTGTAACACAAGCAGTAACAGCAAAAAATATTTTCCAAGGTTTAGCTGTTTCACTATTTAACCTCTGGCTCTTTTTGCCACAAAAATCAGAGGTCAGCAGTGAAGAGGTGTACCCGCGGAGGGATCTTTACCAAAAGCTCCAGCTTTGGACCTGGAACACCTCCTGGTGGGCTCCACCACGGGCCGACCCAGCTTACCGACAGAGGAGCATACCGTTCAGTGATGCAAGTGGGGGCATGGAGCAGAGTTCCTGCTTGGGGCGAGGGTGCCCTCGCCTTCCCCTTAGTCCCGGGCCAACGTACAGCCCTCACCTTAAGCGCCTCTGTTCACCCTCGCACACACCCTTCCCCCATTGCCGCCTCCATCCCAAAGCTTGCGCTGTTCCGATGCCTAGCCACGAGGGCCTGTCAGAGTCTCGGGTGTCGGGCCGCCCGTTGGGGTCTTGACAACCCTAGGGTGCGAGGCCGCCCTGTGCATCGATGCTTAATTGGGTGCTGGCCCAAAACCCTTGGAACCTCATCTCCAGCGCAGAGTGGCGGCCACAGCCCTGGCTGTCCACTGCGCACTGCACGGGTACCCAACTTTCCCCCTTCCTCCGGAGGGGGCACTGGGGTTTAATGTCTCCTTCCGCTCCCCTCCAGGGCAGCCGGAGTGCCCGGCGGTTTGAATCCGGTTGATTGTTTTCCTCATCCCGGTCTCGAAGCTTGGCCTTAACCTGAAATGAGAATTGAGACAACTTTTAGCGGTGGATCACTTGGTTCATACGTTGATGAAAAATGCAGTTAACTGCGAGAACTAATGTGAATTGACTTTTTGCCAAGTCCCCCCCTTTAGTTACTGTTGCTATGTCCGACAAAAATGGCCAATGCGACAGATTATCATGACTGGAAGAGGTATTTCCATGCATGTCAGTGACCTTTTCTGGAGCAAAACCTTAGCGTCATCCTCCAAATTGAACCAGACTTGATCTCCTTTCTCTCACCAGATCAGCTCTGCTGAGTGGCGTCCATCCGCTCTCAGCCAGCCTCCCTCGCAAGGCTGGGAGTGCTCCCAGCTGCCAGCACCTCTTAAGCTCGCCCCCTGCGTCGCCCCCACCAGTCGGCAATCCCTAGCTAGCACACGCTCATCCGCGGGTGGACTGCACCACCTCTTGGGACGCTCCTCAGCACCGATCTCCCCCTGACATCCAGGTAGTAGTTAGTAGATGTGGGAGCACCCCTTTACCATCTTGTTCGGAAATAATGTTTGTCGGACCTGCACACATAGTAATGGTTGTGTGATTGGTCAATTGCCATTTTGGGGACGGGGCCAGCGAAAGGTCAATTGCAGGACACATCAATCATCAACACTTCGAATGTACCTTGCGGCCCTGGGTTACTCCTGGGGCTATGCCTGTGTGACGGTCGCTTTGTCATCATTCAGTTGGGGCATCCCCACCGCAGCTGGGGTTTGTCGCAGGTGGGGTCCTCAAACTGTGCTAAGTGGAGCCGGGTGGTGCTAAGTAGGTACCAATGGACAAATGCCAAAACAACCAGTGTTATTGCCTCCCTCATGCTCTGTATTGATATTTCCTAAAACTTAAATATTCTTATCTGGCCAGAGAAATTTATTTTTAAACAGAGAGAAACACTTCATTTAAAAGTCTCACATGGTCCTGCAGGAAAGACCTAAATTAGAGTTGAATAATGGACAAAGAAGTCCAGAATGAATCAGGTCTTACAAGAAATGATACATTTTTATGAATTTATGAATTTACAACTCAGGTCAACCAGCTTCAAACCCCACCTGGCCTGGAGGTCAACCAGCTCCTAATCCCACCTGGCCTGGAGGTCAACCAGCATCAAACCCCACCTGGCCTGGAGGTCAACCAGCATCAAACCCCACCTGGCCTGGAGGTCAACCTGCTCCTAATCCCACCTGGCCTGGAGGTCAACCTGCTCCTAATCCCACCTGGCCCGGAGGTCAACCAGCTCCTAATCCCATGTGGCCTGGAGGTAACCCCAATCAACCCAATGCGTTTGGACCTGGTCCAGGACCAGCCATGCCAGCTGCCCCTCAGATGAATCTGGTATGAAACAAGAGACAGAGGAAAGTAAAAATACATAAAAAAGATCTTTAAAGGAAAAACATTGTAAACTGTTTTTATATTTTGACAGACGGTTCCCTTCAGTCAGCTGCTGCCACAGGGAGTTTATGACAAAATGCTCATCACCATTGCAGGGACAATCAAACCCAACGCCAACAAGTCAGTACCAACATTTTGATGTCATGCTGAGTAATGCGCTGTAATGATAAAATAGTTGCTAAGATGAATTGTGATGCAAATCATGAGGTTAGATGTAAAATTCTGCATTTAAACTAAAATCAGACTGAAAGCACAACCAGTTGTTTTTTCTAAATGCTGCTAAATATTTCAGATTTTCAGGCAGACTTGTGAATAACAGGTTAATTATACATGACAACAGAGAATAAACAGATAAACTGATTGTCAGTTGACTATATTCCTCAGGATCACAATAGACTTCTGCACGTCCAACGGTGTCGCTTTTCACCTCAACCCTCGGTTTAATGAGGACGGCAGGAAGGTGATTGTGAGAAACAGCTGCATCCATCAGAAATGGGGCAAAGAAGAGCGAACCCTGGGGAACTTTCCTTTTGTCCAGGGTCAACCGTTCGAGGTTAGATATATACATACACAAAAACCTGATGTTCATATTTACCCTGCATGTGTTTAAATGGCAATAGTCATACTCAAAGGACTTTTAAATTTCTAATGATGATGAGATATGAGTTTTTCAGAATTTGAGAAAGTTGGCAACATTTCATGTTTTTGTTCTTGCAGATAAAGATCTTGTGCACCAACAAAGAGTTTAAAGTGGCTGTAAACAACAATCACCTGCTGGAATTCCAACACCGGATCTCAGACTTGAGATCCATCAACAAGATCAACATCACTAATGACCTCACCCTTTCCAACTTTCAAATTATGTGATCTCACAATGAGACATTTCTGATCAGCCAAAAATCTGAGTGAAGTCCATCTGAAAATCAGTGAATGCAAAATACTATAGTCACATTTGAGACCCATTTTAGATGCACTAATGACCTACAGATGATTCACCAGAGGTCTGAGGAAATGTATCAAACATCTAATCTAACATCTAATCTGCCTCATATCTACTGTAGATCCATCAGAGATCCACTGTATATTTACACAAGATCTAAGGAAGATCTAACAGGAATCAAATTGATCTGCTGGGTTTCCATCAGAGATCTACTTGAGCTTTACATGAGATCTCTCACTGATTTACCAAAAATCTTCCAAAAATGTGTTTGTGATACTAAAAATCTTTGAAGATTCACCAAGGAATTACTAAAAATTCACCAGACAGCTTCAAGAGATCATTAAAGATCTACTTGAGAATCACTGGGGATTATTCTGTAATCCAATGGGGACCTTTGAAAGATTCACCAAAGATCTAAAGACAAACATCAGAGATCTACTGAAGATCAGAAGCAGATCCATTGGGGATTTAAGGGATGTCTTAAAGAGATCCACTAAAAATCTACTTGAGGACAACTGGAGATTATTTGGTAATCAGAGCCTTTGAAAGATTCAACACTAATCTACTAAAAATCACTAAAGATCCACTGGAGATCTTTTTCAAATATACTACCTCTCTGGAATGTCTGAAGGCTGTCAGTGGATTTACGATGGATTCTCTGTTGATGCACAAGCAACTCTCCACAGCTCTATGTTGTGTTTTTAATAACCCCTCACTGCTACTGTTTTCACGTGTCCTCATTAATAAATAAAACAAATAAAAACTTTGTTTTTCAGTGTCAAGCTTTAGAAATCCCAAGTGAGATTTCTGCTGTTTCCATTCACCCACATTCAAAACAGATTTTTCTTTTTTAATTTAGTGATCAATATAAATTATTTTTCAATAAAAACTCAAATTTTAAATTTGACACAGATGTTTGAGATTAGACCCACGGAGTTTAGAGGACTTTCTCAACAAAGCTTTAGGTTGTATTAGTAAAATATGTATCTGAGTCCAGGAATATTTACACTGTATACAGCTCAGACGTTTCTGTTTCACTCATTCCAACCAGATTTTAGTTTCTTTACCTTGTCTTAGCTTCTTCCTTGTGAGCTGGAAACTGATTTTATTCAAAGTGCAGAAGGAAAATGAAGCATGAAGAATAGTGATAACTAAAACAATGAAACACAGTGGAGGTAAAAAAAATCAGGCTTAAATAAATATTGGGACATATAAAGGTCAAAATGGGAAACTTTGAGGTGTTTGCAGTGATTTTTTTGCTGGGTGGTCAGGGGTTGGCGAAAAGGGACGCAGATGCAGGTAGGATTCAAAGGTATGAGAATTTTATTTAAATAAAACCACAATAAAAAGCTGACAAGGCAGAAAAATTCACTTCCAAAAACTCACATTTTTAACCTGCAACAGAAACACGAGGAGGATCTGATCAAGTGAGAAAACTGAGGACAAGAATCAGGAGGATATGGAAGTCAGGTGAGGCAAAATGACAGCTGAGGGGTAAAAGGCGAATCCACAGGGGGAACTGAAATAAACCTGAAATACAAAAGGAAATATGCAAATATTATCGCAGCTAAAATATTTAGTGGTTGGGGTCCAAAAGTACATTTTCACAAAAAAATGTTTGGGGTGCGGTCTGATACTAGTCTTCCAAAACAACACAATTTCAACATCTGCCTAGTGTACGATACTGGCAGAAACATTAGTAGGTCAAACAGAAAAAAGCAAACTTATCAACACAAGGGTTTTTATTCTCCACATGTTATCCATCCATGGACGAAATTTTGATTTCAGAGGTGGGGGGAACAGAAGTGTTTTTCATAAAACTAATCTTTCAGCTTACTGTGTCCTCCATTGTTTCTTTTCGTTTTCTATTGCTACTTTTAAGCCCAATTTTCCTTGGATTGACTGGTTGTAAAGCATGTTGGATGGCTGGAACACATTTCTTTGAGTAACTTACAGTTTGACTTCTAAAAAAGTCTCTTATGTCGCCTTTTTTTCTCTTTGACATCATAAACCCAAACGCCGGTCAAACAACAGTTGCACAGCACTCCTGACTGCAGGTTAGCTTGCCACCACACCGGTCTGTCTGTCTGCAGTGTGCAAACAGGCAAGGGGGAGTGACAGCAGAAACAGCCAATCACACAAGAGGAACTGGTAGGCGGGCTAAACTAGGGGAGACGGGCTTCAGCTTGAGCGGCCGTTTTCTGCTTGGTCCTAGTGCTCAACCTATCTCTGTTTAATGTAGCGAAACATTGTTTTTGGACAGTTGCAGAGTACAGGGGACCAAAACGGCCTTTTGAAAAAGTGCAGGGGACATGTCCCCTGTCCCCCCCCCTAAAACTACGTCCATGTATCCATCACTTACACTAGAGGATGATGAGGGTTTTCCATGATGCTAACCCTAACAGGTGACTGCAGATGTTCGGATTGGTCAGTATTACTGATGGAAGAAAAGGTTTAAACCTTCTCTATATATATCTTTGCTCCTGTGCTGCATCCAGATCTTCTTCTTTTTAAATCAGGAATTTGGAGTCTCAACTTTAGTAATATCTGAGCCATTAGCTAACCTTGCGCTGCAAGTTGGATTCTTGTGAGATTTGGAGTTTTCCAAACCCACAAGTAGACAGGTGGGCATACACACAGATCTGACAGAGCCAGGTTAGCCATTAGCTGCTCCTTCTTGTGAACGATTCTCTTGCTATGGTTGCACATAATAACAAGTGGCAAAAAGCAAAAATCATTCAATCTGCACAGACTCCAAACCAGAACAAAAATTAATAAAAAAATATTAAAGTTTTCAAAACAAAAACAAGCAAGAAATAGAGAGGGACCTCTTGAAGAAATACTGAACAAAGGTATCAGACTTATGTCTCAGCAACCAGTGGTTCATTGTTACTTCCATAAATGGAAAAATATCTGATTTTATCACGAAGTACTGACAGATAAAGCGCTATAGTCTACATTTAAGTAAATTGTTGGATATAGATTCCAGTCATGGCTCTCTGGATTTACAGGATTTTTTAAATAACTGGGATTTTTTGTTTTACAGGAGGCAAAAAGATGGACTACAAAGAAAAAACAAGTGTAAATGATAAAAAAAGAGCTGTAGCGCTTCCTTTAGTTTATTTTTATTATGTTTAGTTACTTTTTCCTCATTCTTCATTTATGTTATTATGTTTATTTATTTTATTCTTTTATTCTTTTTCTTGACTTCCTTTTTTATTTTGAACGTGTGACGTCATGACGCATACCTGCTTTTTGACGTGTATCTGTTCACGGTAGTAGTTAGAAGCTTGTAGGGCCGAAAAGTGGACCTGGTTCGAGTTTAACAGCATATAAAAGATGATAATTTCCATCCAGCTGGGGTGTTCTGCAGCAGATTGTAGAATAACGCAGATGAGAGGTGTTTAGCTGCAATCTGCGACTGGTCACTTCGGGGTCTTTTACTTAAGGCAGACGGAGAGACTTCCCTTTTCAGGTTAGTGTGACCCTCGGCCTCTCTTCCGCGTAATATAATTTTTTCTCTTGAAAACATTCTTAATTGGTTTCTTTGTTTTTTTGTAACTGTCTACTTTGAAATATGTGGCCTTTAGGCACGTTTGGGACATTTAATATCTTGTTTTCTGACGGCTGCAGCTAATTTTGGCTAGCAAAGTTTGGAGTTGTTGTTTATGACCCGAACGTCTGACACTTTGTTTACTGTGTTGCTAACTGTGTTTTTGAGGTTGTAACAAACTGGAAGATGACGGTTTGAATCCTGTTAAGTGTCTGTCGTTAGTGGAATGAGGTGTTGCAGAGGCCCGACCAATATCAGCAATTAGCTTGTCCCGCTCCTGTTCCCTCAGGGTTCGGGCCCGTTTATTATCAAACGATCCAATCCATAAAGGCTCTGACGCTATTTCGAGTAAATTACATCTTAACTCTGCGGAAGAAAATGTCGATGTTTGACTTGAGTCACGGCGTAACAGCGACTTACCTCCGTTAGCATGTCTGTTAGCCTCTTTACTCTCAGGTACGTTTGAAAAATCTGCTCATGTTGTTTGTTTCAAGTGTGAAATAATGACTGAAACTAAAATAGAACTTCTTCAGTTGAAGTAAATCCCTCCGTGGAATAAAAACGGTTGAATCAGACCTTTATGGATTAGGGAAACATGGAAAGACAAACGTGACAGGACTTTATTTTGTAAAAGGTTAATTAAAACTTTGTTATTCTTGTAGTTTGTTTAAACTTACAGTTTTCTGCTTTATCATGTTTATAAAACTTGTCTTTGAATGGAGCTGTTACAGGATTAGTTTGTGTGTTTTGGCAGGACTTGTCCTGGAATCAGGGTGTTTATGAGGGTCCTGGTCTTCCTTTATTTTGATGACAGGAAACTGGGTCAAACTAAGTTCTGGGGAGACCTTTATGACCCAGATCTGACCCGAGTACAGAGGTTGTGTTTTATGAGATTAGATGAAACAGCAGCATTTTCTTTCCAGTCATTTACAACTTAATCTCAATTAAAGCTGGTAAAACATGTTAGAGTCTAGTTTAAAACAGGCACAGTGACTCTTAAGTGAACTCAGCAGATGTGCGCTCGGGTTTAGGCCACTATTTTCTCTGAATTTTGATCATATGACACAGCGTTGGAGAACCTGTTTGGTTATCATGTCCGAGTCCTCATCAGCTACATGACAAACACACAAGTCGGGTCAAAGGTGAAGAGACCTGATCACATGCTTAGTTTAAATACAGGAACAAAGACGTGAGGCAGGTCTGCCCACATTGTCTTGTCTTAATAATTAACCAATCAAACTCACAGCACTGTAGTGATCCACTTCCTGTCTCTGCTGTGGTGATTGGGCTGTCGGCTTAGACGCAAGCCTTCTGTTGCCAGATGTTTTTATTGATCCCAGCTGTTTGGTCAAACCGTTCTGCGGTGCACTCTGAACTTTATGTTGATAATTGGGGTGGTTATCGGTTGTTTTTCCAGTTGCTAAGCCACTGTCAGGCTGGAAAACAACAAAATGCAGAAAGACGATGAAAACATTCTCATCTGAAATGTTGATGAAGAGAGTTTTTGTATTGGATAAAGTTCTGATCATCTGACAATGAGAAGTATTTCTCTAATACTCGAATATTCCTGATATGTTGTGACATGAAGTAGATTCAAGAATACACTTCTGCAAAAACAAACACACTCTATTTAAAAAGCTTTTCTTCATTTTCCACGACTGCTAGAGCAAAATCCAGCTGTTTTCTCATCTGGAAGTTACTGATAAGCTGCTGTGTTTGCAGTTCTATAAAATAAGCTGTTTTCTGTCTGTTGGGTGACTGATGTTATTGTTGCACATAAAGTTTTAAAAGAGTTATTGAGGTTTGTCCTTGTGTTTTCCTGCACAGCTCCGGTCTTATGTCCTGAGTCTGAAGAGAAGCAGCATGTTGGACATGTGAAGCTGAGAGATCAGAGCAGCTGTCATTTCAACCAGGATCTAGACAACCAGCCAATCAACATGCACCGTAGAGGTAAATGTAGGGGCTTTAGGAAACGATCTGATAGTGTGAATGAAGATCAGAGACGCTATTGTTCCAGCTAACATCAGATCACAGACCAGTTCATTAGCACATGATCAAATATCTGGATTCTGGATTTGTTTGAGATCTGAGGAGTGTAACAGTCTTCTAGTCACCTCCCTGGTCTCACCTGAGTCACAACATGTTGTTTGGCTCCAGTGTTCTCATTAGGCTTGAAGGTAACCTCCTGATATCTTATTCCAGATATCAGGAGTTTTTTGGCTATCAGATTGAGGGGGGTGTTCTTCTCACTGGGCCTGTAGCTGCTGGAGACGGAGGATGAGGGGCAGATGTTTCCTCACCGCTTCTATCTTGTTGAGTTTAAAGTTTTGCTGCAGCTCCAGGACTCTCACTTTAACCTGCAGAGCTTCTCTTACTGTTACGTGAGACGCTGGTCTGTCCAGCTGGATTATTGAGTCAGAAGTTACCGAAGAATCTGGTTTCAATAACAAACAAACAAAAAAAAATTAAAACAACTGTCTCATTATATGCTGCATGTAGAATTGATCTTTTGTAAATGGTGGACAGGTTTGGGTTGGGTTTGCTGGGCACTTCTTTTTTTCAGTAGTTTGCTGAATGCTTCAGTACAGAAACCATGTATTTATCCACAACAGTAACAGTAACTATTTGTTTTCATATAAATATTTGTACTTTTCTCCAGATTAAGAGCAGTCAGTGTATCTATGTGTTCTTTCAGACTCTTAAACTCCCGTCTAAAGTGTCAGATTATTCCTCGCTGAAGTTGTTTGTCTTCACATGAGTTATAGGAGTTACTAAGTCTTAGGTGGACACAGATCAGTTGTTAAACATTAGAACAATATATCATGTCATATTGTTGTTTTCTTGTATTAATAAAGTTATTTATTGAGGATCACAGTAGTGGATAGACCAACCTTCAGTCTGACCTCTTTCTTGAGGAGCAGCCGGATTTCTGGTTTCAAACTACAACGTTCTGTGAAAATGTTTTCTCTGTTTTAAATCGTGTTCTTGTCCTTCACTTCCTCTCAGGTCCATCATGCATCTGAAGTCCTATCCGAAGCTCATACGATCAGAGTTGCGTTTGAATGCAGCCAGTGTTCAGATGTCGTCCCAGCGCAGCAGCCTGTTCGTGAGCCAGCAGCAGCGGGGGTTGCTTCGGACCGTGAGCAGCAATCACATCAGCAAGACGCGTCTCCCATTCAGCTTCATTTCCACCAACATGCTTCCTTGCAACAACATGACATCTCTCTGCCTGAAACTGCCGTGCAACGCTGACCTACAACCACCTGGCAGTGAGAACATCCCGTTAGAGTTGTGTCACACCACGGCAGATGATCCTGATGCGTTACAGAACATGTGGACTGTCATCAAACCCGGGCACGTTCGGGAGAAAATTGCCATATTTACTTCCGGGGGGAGACGAGTGGACAGGATTGAGAGCAGTAAACACACATCGACTAACAGCCTCGGTAACTGTGGCAAAGCAGTGATGACGTGCACGAACAGCAGCACTTTGACTGGAATGTCGCGTGCTGTGAAAGCTAAAGGGAGCTGGGAAGAAAGCAGCTCTGCCAAACGACGTCGCAGGTCTGGAAACGATCAGAACTTCCCAGAAAACCAGAGGACCCGTCTCCTCAATAAACAGCAGCATGACTTCAAACCAGCTCCCGTATGTTTGGACCCGAGTCAACAGACAGGTGATGAACAATGTGAGCTCACGCCTGTGACAGCAGAAGAAGAACAGAAGGTTTCAGTTGTAGAAATGGTGGCAATCCTGGAGCAGAGAGCGAGCCAGCTGCAACCAGACCTCAAACCTCTGCTTACTGTCCAGAGGAGCTCCACCACCATCACCCTGTCCAAGCTGACTCGGCCGGAGGTCAGGGAGGACGAGTCAGACACTGTCAAGGTGTCAGAGATGGTGGCCAAGTTGGAGTCAGAGTGTCTTAGGAGGATGGATGGAGGTCTGTCGAGGAGTAACAGCCTGAGGAGAACAGTGGGACGAGTCCTCCTGGCTGCTGGAGAGCAGAAATCCTTAAGCTCGCCTTCATCTTCATCACCTTCTGGAGCTCATAATCGCAGCAAGAATTCACCTAGTTCTTCTCCAAAAGTTAGCTTGGAGGCTTCTGTCTTGGTCCCCTCTTCAGAAGTGACTCCGCCCTTCTCAGGTGAGTTGGGGGTGGATCATCAGGAGGTTGTGGAGAAGAGCCCAGCTTTATCCCCTCAGTGTGAGGAACAGGAGCCACTTCCAGGCCTCTTGTTTGTGACTGTACCTCCAGATAAGTCTGGCTCAGATCGCAGCGCCCTTCACTACAAAACAAGCTTTTACAAGGATCCAGCTCCTTCTCACACCCTTACCTGTGACTCTGCCAGCCAATCAGAGAGAAGGAGCAAGGAGCCTGTGGGTGTGACTTCCTGCTTTGCCACAGTGCCTCTTGGTCGAAGTGGGTCAGCGTCCCAGGACTTTCTGGAAATCCGTCAGCGGCTGCAGCAGCTGCTGGCGCCTCAGCCGTACCTGGCCGTGCTGCCACATCACCTGCTGGTGAAGATCTTCCTGCTGCTGCCCACTCAGAGCCTTGCTGCACTCAAGTGCACCTGCAGTTATTTTAAATTCATCATTGAGACATACAGCGTGCGGCCGGCTGACTCGCTCTGGGTTTCTGACCGCCGTTACCGCGACGACCCATGCAAACAATGCAAAAAGCGGTACTGCCCCGGTGATGTGTCGCTGTGTCGCTGGCACCACAAGCCTTACTGTCAAGCTCTGCCATATGGTCCTGGCTATTGGATGTGTTGCCATGGCGCCCACAGGGATGCACCTGGCTGCAATGTGGGTCTCCATGACAACCGCTGGGTGCCGGTGTTCCACAGCATCAACGTGCCGATCTACAAACGGAACTTTAGCCATGATGACTGAGTATGTTGGTGTGTGTCTGTGTGGGAGAAAAACGCTGTTGGGCTGCAGCTGTCTGAGTTCACCTGTCAGTTTACTAACAGCATCCAGTCAGTGCAACATCAGCCAAAGAAGTCTGTGTACAGAACATGGTTCTGATCCAGCTGTGCAGCTGACCCAGAACACGCTGCATGTCTGTGGGATCGTCACATCAGTGTGGAAGCTGTAAATAATTTCACAGGTATTTGCGTTGAAACTTTTCCAGCAAAGTTTTGAATGTCTTCACGTTGTGTTGAGGTTTAGACAGCAGCTGCAGCCCAGCCGCAACACCGTTTGCACCCATGATGCAACATCAGTTTTTCTTTAAACCCCCTTTACATGTCAGAAATCAGTGTCCGGTCAGCGTCGGGTTCATCTGCAGCACCAGAGAATTTACAAAGTCAAACAAACCAAATCCTTACAAGAGATATTAGAATAAATGATGTTTTCAAACTGAGCTGTAAAACTCTGTTTGGTTTCACCTCTGGAATATAATAATAATATAATTTCAATCTGGAGATTTAAATCCCACACAGAGTCAAACAGGAACATCTGAAGGGGCTTCGGATCTCTTTAAGGAAAAACTGGAGCTGCTTCCAAACAGGTGGTGTTTCCTGCTGGTCCGTCCATCATCTCACAGCTTATTGATGTTTATCAGAAGCTAGTTTAGGTTTATTTAATCTCAAGAAGAAGGATTACTGGTCAGGACTCTGCTTTGTGTTCCAGAATCCAGATGAACACAGAACAGCTCACTGCTGTTAGCGCTGACCTCTGATCAGCTCACAGTAATGTCTGAAGTTCTGTATATCAGTACTTCAGTGTTAAGCTGGAAAATTTTAGGCAAAGTGGAAAAACTCAGCTGATCAGCTGCTTCCTGTTGCCTCGGTGACAACAGATGTTCTGTCCTGATGTGCAGCTGCAGTTGGAGGATCTACTCTGGTTCTGTTGGGTTTCTCTGAGGCCTCAGTCTGAATGAGCAGGTTTCTGTAAGGCTGATCTGTGCCTGTGAAGGAAATCCATCAAACTTTCCAAAACTTATCTTCATCATATCAAATCTTTAAATGCACAAACCAGAATCAAGACCAGGTAAAGGGACTGCTAAAAGCCTCAACCTTGTTATTGTACACACCTTTAACCTGGTTTGAGACTGACTCCACCCCCCCGCTGGTCAGTCAGGTTTTTGTTAAGCGTTAAATGGCTGTGAGATGAAGGACGAGCTTCAGGAAGTGATCTCCATCCTCACCTTTTTTATGTTGTGTGTGTTTGTAAGTGCTTCCGTTAGCTACGTGATAATCATTACTTTCTTCTGGGACAAAGAGAAACGAGGCCTTGAGTCTTTGAGATGATGCAATAGGGGAAACCGGACTGTAAAGATGATTTTTAAAGAATATCAGGGAGAAGAAATAGATCTGAACACAGATTTATTAAGTGTGATGGTTTGTGCCTGCTGGCTCTGATTTTTTTTTTGTTTCTCTATAAAAGATGTTTTGCTTTAATAAAGTTCTTTCTCATCCGTTCTTGTTTAGGTTTAATAAAAACACTCGGATTCTTGTGTTCTAGATTCTTACAGGGTTTTTCTGTTTCAGTGGCTGTTGTGACACCGTGTGGTTTCAGTGTTCTGAAAGAACAGATGTGGAAATGTGCAGCAGCTGAGCTGAATGTGATCTGTGGTGCTCCAAACATCTGACTGAGCTCTGGGCTCTAAATGCACCACAGATCACGTCACATGGACAGATGATCTACAGGAATATCTCTGCTGAGACACAGACCCACTAAAACCTGCAAACACTTGTTTGTCAAACTGATCTGGAAGCAGATCTGACTTCATTCAACATCCTTATCAATTAGAAACATGTCCAACAACTTCAGCCTCATTCGATGCTTTAATTTGATGTATGTTATAAGTATCTCGCTCTTCAGCCCGACACATGATGGGATGACGATATCATCAAAGAACTGAGTTATGTGAACAAATATGGTGGAAGCCAAAATACTTTTTACTTGCAGTGTCCTAGCAGCAGCTTTCACAGCCATGGCCTTAAATCTATCCACCAGGGGGCGCTGCTCCACGGGGAACATTATGCATTTGTTTAATAAAACAAAAAGTTTCTGTTCAGTTTAACAGAGTTTCTTGATGTGTGGCTGGATGCAGCTGCCTCCGTGTCACGTCGACCTGGTGGCTTCGCACAGCGACTCCAGCAGCTGGAAGTAGTTGTATCTGATGTCATACTCCATGTCGTACCAAAAATTCACTGCAACAAGAATCAAGAGGACAAACTGTGACATTCTACAGAAACAAAGCATCAATACTGAGCAGGCGGGTGATTCTGTTCTGGACTGGTCGGATTTTATTTTGTAGGGTGATGAGGTTCAGAGGTGGGTTCTGCTGTCTGTAGGTGTGCTGGTGGAGATTGATGTGGATGCAGCAGGTGAGTTAGTGTTCCTAAAGTTTCAGTCCAGATGCACAGACAGCCCCACCAGCAGGAAACGCTTCTAAAAGAAACATCAGCTCATTCCATTTGATCAGCGTCTCCATGTAAATCCTCTGAAAAATACTTAAAAAAAACCGCATTTTTTTCCCCTTGTGCTCAGAAGGTGTGCTAGAAGCAACAATAATACACCTAAACATCCAGTTTGGGAGTTGAAGCTCTTTTGAAATTCTGTTTTTAGAACATCTGAAGCAGTTTAGATGATGCTTAAAGGTCAGTTTAAAATCAGCATGTGTGAATTTGATAAACAGATTTTAGTAGAAAGTGATTTTTTCTCCAGGGAGCAGCATAAATAATGATGTTGACGCGTGACAAACCCTCTGCAGCCCAGAACCTCAGCAGAGACTGAAACAAAGTCCTTGCAGTTTGCTTCCAGTTCTCTGATTTACTTGACTGTAGGTGGAAATGTTTCAGTGATGGACCCGTTATTACATCATCTTCTACTTGAGGGTTATAAGAGGATCAGGAATGAAACTGATAAAACCCAGTTTGTACCTGCGATGCATCCGTGTGACTGTTGGACATGATGGAACCACAGAGACGGCAGGTACAGCATCTCTCCAGCCTTCACTCTACACCTGATGGGATGAGCCCATTGGTACTCTGGGTATCGCTCCAAGTCTGGGTCCAGAGGGTCCAGCGGGATCCAAGGGACCTGAATGTGGGATGGTAAACAGGGTTAAGTGGTCTACAACTTAAAACAAACAAGCAATCAACAGAAATGCACCTGAACGCACCTTCTGTGAGTCCTTATCGAAGACCTTGAACTCCCCATTGTCCTGCTCATGGTAAACAGCTGGCTGGTACACACCTGACAGAGATGGTTACCATGGTTACATTAGATGGATCATTGCCACAGCAGGTATGAGTGAAAGTTGCTATGGTTACTGCCAGGGATGGAGGATAGTTGATAAGTTTGAGTTACGGAGACGTTTCTGGTTGTAAACACGATAAGGAACTACTGGGAACGTTTGGAGATGGAGACCCATGATAGAATAAACTCTAGAGCTTAAGATGAGATCTCCAGACCACCTCAAGCAGCGACTCTGCTCTGAATTCAGATCATCCCTGAGTGAGAGTCCAACCCGGTGCAGGAATCTCATTTCAACTTTTCCTTGTTTTGGTCATCAACCAGAGGCTGTGACCACACGGTGGAACAGAATCTGCATCACTGAAGAAGTTTCCCCACTCATCTATCAATCTCAAGCGTTGTTCCACAATCAGTCAGGAAAAAGATCCTGAGACACTTGAACTCACCACCTGGGGCGGAAGCTCAATCTAAACCAGCTGAGAACTATCAGACTGCTCTTTATTTAGAAAAAAACAGAACCGTCACAACAACTAGCTCTGGAACCTTTTCTCCCTCCGGCATGGCGGCGGGGAACATTTGAGAACGCCTGCTGTGGAAGATGGAAAGTTGTGATTAGGAAATGAAAAGAAGCTGCTGATGCTAAATGGGGTGAAGACTGAAGGAAGCTAGTGAAGTTAAAGGACAGAGGGAGTGATGATGACTGGTTGCTGTGGTTACCGTAGGGGATGAAGGGTCGATCGGTGGGCGGAAGCAGGATGAAGTTTTTCTCTCCAGAAATGACACAGTACAGATTCTCATAGGGGTCTTTGTGCACTATAAACAGATCACACAGAGTCCATACTGCTCAGCTGCACTGTGCAGGAATCATGTTAATGTTCTGAAAGTCAGAAACTTACTAGATGTGACTGCGTTTGATTCGCCGAGCCAAAAATTTACTGCATCCGGCATTTTTCCTAATGGAAGAAACCAAAGAAGATATGACCCGTTAATCTAACAACAGATATCGATCTGCACTGAGAATCACTGAGGTCAAACAGATAGACCTGGAAAAACTGGAAAAGGCAAAGTAATAATAAATAAAATGCAGATCTATAAAACTGAATCATTATTCTTATTGATCGGTTCCAACAGTTCCAGCACATCCCTCACATGCTGGATTAGATTAAAATCTGGAGAATCAACATGTTGAACTTGTGTTGAAATCCTCTTTAACCTTCTCTGAACTGATCCTGCTCTTTTCATAAAGAACGTCCTCCGGCGTCCTCGGTTAAACCTCTGCAGATGATTCAGAACGCAGCAGCACGTTTGGTCTTCAACCAGCCCAAGAGGGCTCATGTCACTCCGCTGCTCATTTCCCTGCACTGGCTTCCAGTTGCAGCACGCATCAAATACAAAGCTCTGCTTCTGGCTTACCAGACTCTAACACACACAGCTCCTACTTACCTTCACTCCTTCATCCAAACCTACATTCCCACGCGTCAGCTACGCTCAGCCGCTGAAAGACGCCTAGCGCTTCCACCACAACGTGGCATGAGATCATGTTCCAAACTCTTCTCCTCTGTTGTCCCCCGATGGTGGAATGACCTACCAAACTCGGTCCGATCCTCAGAGTCTGCAGCTACTTTTAAGAGCAGACTTAAGACTCACCTCTTTAAAGAACACTTTCAGTCTTAATGTAGGAGTGATTTATGATTTATGATATCGATTTGAGAATTTATCTCTCACAAAAAAAAAAAAAAAAAAA
>SSNP01000063.1:1776840-1837008 GCA_006937955.1 Pachypanchax playfairii
AAAAAAAAAAAAAAAAAAAAACAAAAAAAAAAACATGATGTATCAGCGTCGGAATTAAACTGGACTCCAAACAGTCCGCCTCCTTATATTTTTTTCCTTCTCTTTGAATTCTTGCTTGTATGTTCTCTCAATGTAAGTCGCTTTGGATAAAAGCGTCTGCTAAATGACAGCAGTAGTAGTAGTAGTAGTAGTCCAAACCACACCCTCATCCGCTGCTGAGAAACTGCTCTTTGCAGTAATACATCTAGCTTTTTTTGCCTAAACTTGAATTAATGAATTAAATGATTTTAATTTTGATTAATACCAGTGTGGGACTACAGGTGTGAGAACTCACCGAGCGCCGTGCTCATCCAGGGAACGTGAGGTTCCAGGTCATCGATGAGCTCGGGAAGCTCCTGCAGCAGGTTGGAACACTGCTTTTGGACATAAAACACTCCGTTTTTCTGCACCTGAAACATTCAGTCCCACAGTGAGTCAGAACGGCAGCAGATCAGACCGACTTCTACACGCTCACCTTTCCTTCGATGATGTCGAGCACAGAAGAAAAACTCATCTGTCGCTCTTCTGGTAAGACAAAACGATCACCTGCGACAGCGTCAGCGTAGCCATTAGGAGTCACCGCCACACTGATGACCTTTGACCCAATCTTCTCCCTGAAGACCACCAAGAGACCACGTTACATACTGGTTCTGTGCAGACCTCAGCTCCTGATGACTGTGTCAGGTAGACTCATCCCGGGAGGTGGACTTGTCCTTCCAGGTAGACTCGTCTCACCACGTGAACTGACGGGACAGATTCAGATGTTTTCTGAATCTGAATCTGTCCCGTCAGGTGGACTTGTCCTGCCTGGTGGACTTGTCCCATCAGGTGGACTTGTCCCATGAGGTGGACTTGTCCTGCCTGGTGGACTTGTCCCATCAGGTGGACTTGTCCGGCCTGGTGGACATGTCCCATCAGGTGGACTTGTCCTGCCTGGTGGACTTCTCCCATCAGGTGGACTTGTCCGGCCTGGTGGACTTGTCCCATCAGGTGGACTTGTCCTGCCTGGTGGACTTGTCCCATCAGGTGGACTTGTCCGGCCTGGTGGACTTGTCCCATCAGGTGGACTTGTCCTGCCTGGTGGACTTGTCCCATCAGGTGGACTTGTCCGGCCTGGTGGACTTGTCCCATCAGGTGGACTTGTCCTGCCTGGTGGACTTGTCCCATCAGGTGGACTTGTCCGGCCTGGTGGACTTGTCCCATCAGGTGGACTTGTCCTGCCTGGTGGACTTGTCCCATCAGGTGGACTTGTCCGGCCTGGTGGACTTGTCCCATCAGGTGGACTTGTCCTGCCTGGTGGACTTCTCCCATCAGGTGGACTTGTCCGGCCTGGTGGACTTGTCCCATCAGGTGGACTTGTCCTGCCTGGTGGACTTGTCCCATCAGGTGGACTTGTCCGGCCTGGTGGACTTGTCCCATCAGGTGGACTTGTCCTGCCTGGTGGACTTGTCCCATCAGGTGGACTTGTCTTGAAGTACCAAAGAAATCAGTTTGTGGATTTAATAAAAACAAAAGAACCGAGTTGATGGAGCAGAGACTCTTCTTCTGTTTGTCACCATGTACACGAACACAGATGTTTGATTAACATCTGTCAAGAGCACACGTTTATTATGGTGTGTACACACGCGCACGCGCGTATGTAAGTGTGATGGTGATATATATTTTAAATGTCAACATCTACATTATTAACCACGTTAACCTGATCATCACAGTGTTTCTATTGCCACACGCACGCGTGCGCGAATAGTGTTTTGATTTTTCGCTGTCTCTGTGTGCTCGTGAACGAGTGGTGTTGACCTGAGGTGATCCGGTGTCCACCTGGACACAGCTGGCCAATGGCTGAGGGCGTTGCGGATGATGCAGGGCTTGTTTGGCCCAATCCAGCTGCGGTAGAACTCCAGCGGTTCAGGTGGTCCGTCCAGATAAGGGACTGATGTGTTCAGGTACAGCTCTGAGAGATAATCAACAGTCCATAAGTCTGACTGCTGTGTGTTTAAAGGACACTCAGCTGTGGAACATGAGAGAACCAGATGATCTTCTCACCATGAGCCTCGAGTCCAAACTCCTTCAGTCGTTTCTGAACCGCCTCCATTAAATAACACTGATCTGATCACAGATCAGTTACATCTGAAATGAATGGGGATCATATTTTGACAGGCAACCACGCTGCAATCGTTTCCTTATTCCCCCCCCCCCGCGACTTCTTCTTCTTTGGTGGTGGTTGGTAAATAACTTTGTTGCATTACCGCCACCTGCTGGTATTGTGTGTGGATCAGGACAGAAACCCCCATAAAGCACCCCAATGAAGAATGACTACCAACTATATTCTTTTGATCAACCCAGTTCTAATCAGATATCTTATCAATATTTTACAGATGACATTGTTTGAGCTCTTTCTTAGTATTTCTGTGATGTTAAGTGACTGTCTTTCTTTCCTCAGGCTTTTGACTAGATCCCTCCTTTCTGTTTGGGATATCAGGTGTCCCGGAAGCTTATTATCCCAAGCGATCAGTTGATTGGTGAACTCAATACAAACTGATTGGCCTGATTCTCTATTGAGGAGCTCTGAAAGAATAAGAATATAAATAAAAAAGGCCTGTATGTTATATAATAACAATAATAAAGAGCTATATAAAATAAAATCCTCAATGGGAGGTGATGCAAAGTGCATGTAGAATAAAATCCTGAGAATGTGTAAAGCATCGAATAGCATGGAAAAAAACAAACAAAAAAATCCCATAAATGTAACATTGTGTTATATTATTAGTTGCACAAAAATAAATACATTTAAAATATGAAACTAAATTAGAATGATGATAAAGAAGAGAAATGGCGGAGTGCATGCCACAAAAAAAAAAGAAAAGAAATTTGTTAAAGGTCGGATGAGTGAATGTGTCCAGAAAGTGAGGAAGGAAAAAAGGAGTGTGTGATGTTGATTGTGCTTACTGAGAGATGAGAGAAAGCAAAAGGGATCAAACTTTTGTATGGCATTAAAACAGTCCTAAAATACTTAATAAGGATGAGAAAACTAACAACTTATAAAACTTTTTAGGAAATAACTTGTAAAATTAGAGAAACACAGGAGCGCTCATTACTCTAAATAAGGATGAGACATGAGAATGCAATCGGATGTCTGACACAGAAGGAGACCTGACGAACAGGTAATATTCTAATTTATGATTGACATTTGGGTTCCTGTATATTAAAAGATCTGACGCTGCTCATTTATTTCCCTCCCCTGTTATCTTTTGTCCATCATGCCTTTCCCTATTTTATCTTCCAGCGGACGCTGAAATGCACAGTGTCAGCCTGTTCAACCAACAGCGAGGCTCTCTGGGAGAAACTCATCAAGCTGAGGGTGATGAGAGAGATTCCTGAACCAAGAAAAGGCAGTGGTTGAGTCTCAACATTGTTACAAAGCATGTCCAGCCTGCAGCCTGCTTTTTCACATCTTCACAGGTGAATCAGCTGTCCATTGAAGTCCTTCGCTGGAGACGCCTGATCTCACAGGGAACTGGTAAACAAACATAAACACGCTCTTCGCAAGGAAGAATGCTTGGCTTTTCACAATGAAGACCTGCTTACTATTCTAGTTTATCTGCAATTTTAAGGTGACCAGACATGGTGACTGGGTGATATTGATGAGATTAAACTAAAATAAACTTCCAAAATTTAATTAAAAAATTTAATTCAAATAGGTCCATTACAGAGTGCTTTATCTTATCTTGTTGCAATTGGAAACAGACATTGATTGTTTTGATACAACTAATAAATAGACTTTAAAGAGGATAAAATAGCATTTAATCTACGGCGTTGGGGTCCCAGGGGGATTACAGGCAGAGTGCGTTGCCTGTGGCTTTGTGTGAAGCTGTGTGTGTATGAACCTGAGTGAATCTGTGAACATCTGCTTGAAAATATGTGAATTTGAAAGGTTTTGTGTGCGCTGAGTGAAAATGGGTTAAATCATGCAGTTTATGTTTGAGAAAGCTGTGAGTTTCCTTCATCTTTGATTCTTCAAAACTTTTCTAGCTCTATGAATCAAATTCCTGTCACTCTCTCTGTTTTGAAAAAATAGAACAAATGGTGCAGCTTGGAGAAGTGAATTATTGACTCTTATCATTATTTAAAGAATGCAGCCATGCTGGTAGTTATATTTTTTTCTCCCAAAGTCAAGGTTTTATAGCAAAACACATCATTCATTTTGGTTACAGCTCTTAAATTATTATATCTTAACAACTCGAAGCATTTAGGAAAAGTAATAAGAGAAAAGGTTAAGAAAAAGAAACAAAACCCTCACCTGTCTATTCAGTGCAAGACAATGTTTAGAGAAGTGGACAGATGTTTCAGAGTCAAGCAAAGGAATGAGAGGTGAAGAGAGGTGTAGGGAAAGGTCAGAGGAAGATAAATATTTTAGACATTTGTTAAGAGAAGACAAACACATTGTTGAGGAAAGAGAAAAATCTGTTTTTACTGGCTTCCTGTAACTAAGAAAGAAATTGTCTTTCCAAGAGATGACAAATTTTACTCCAATTTGATAGCAAATTATAACAAACTCACTAAAACTTTAAATACTTTAAAGAGGCCATTTCATACAAATTTGAGGACTTTGTGGTTATTTCTTAAGTATTAACCTGTAATATGTCTATTACATCTAATGTCTATTATATCTAAAAAACGTTAGGAAACACTGAGTAACAGACCTTTCAATCTGTCTGCGTTAAAATTTGGCTGACTTTGTCAGGCTTCAAGCAGTAGCTCTTTCATTTTCATTATTCAAATTTGCTGGACTCAGATTGGCTAACAAACTAGCCTATGAGAGCAAGGTATACTGTTTCTTGCCCCACTGTGCATGGCAACAACAGACATTCTCTCTTTCTGTTTGCTACAGCTTTTAGCCAGCAGCATTCTAGACGTGGTTTCTACTGCGGGAGCTGCTAATACTAACGAACAAAGGAGTTGTGTCGAAACAAGTACTGACCGTTCAAACTCAGGTGTTATCACCACCTGCGTAGTTTGAGAGATTAAAACTGAAAGAGAAGTTGTTGACCTGTTTTCACAGCCACTATGAAGGTAAGAACACCTGTGAAGCTAAAATATTCAACAGAAACCTCAGAACATTTTTAATGGAAGGGCCTCTTAAATATATGATGAAAAACATTCTTTCATCTATCTGGCAGACATAATGTAATGTAGTAGATATGGGTGATTTAATATAGTAAAGGAGACTTTTACTGTTATGGTTTAAAATATTACTCTAAATTTAAAATAAAATATGTATTTTTTGCTTGTTTATCTTGTCCTGTTAGTACAAGACACAATACTTAAGGAACTAGTCATAGGCCCTGTCCCAATACCCACACTGCACCCTACAGTCTTCCACGAAGTGCACTTAGCAGAAGGGCATATAAGGGTTCAAAGTGCATAGTGAACAAGTGCACACATATTAGCAGTATTGGGACAGTGAGCACTACGTGCCACATGTTTCTTTCTCCATGACAACCAATATGGCAGTACCGGTTGCTGTTTGCGCTATTTTGACATTGGAAATTATTTTAAAGCTCCAACAAACATTTATTTTGAGGAGAATGAAGCGCAGGAACCAAATGAGGTGTATAAGACAGGATAAGTGATTAAACTGTTAGTGAATCATGTCCGAAAACACACGTCAGTACCGTTATTAATTAATTATATTTTTTATCAGATAGGTGACACATCTATCCAACAGAGAATCAATCGATTGTGATTACACATCTAGACAATAAAATAAAATATTGATTATTTGCAGTCTACACTTAAGAAAACGTTTCTTTGGTCTGGATGGTTCCACCTCCTACTTCTTCTTCCGTCAAAATTCACACGCAGCAATGCATTGTGGGTAATATCCTTCACTTAAGTCGGCTCTGATGCAGGCTTTGGCGAAGTGCGGATCAAGCGTTCGAAAGGGGTGGAGCCAAGGGCACGACTCTCCACTGTTGGAGAATCGGGACACCCTACGCACTTGGGCCCCTCATCGGGAATGTGCATTTGAAGTGCGCAAGGGCGCAAGTGCGGGTATTGGGACAGGACCTTTCTGTTCCGGAATAGTGCTCCAACTGGTGACAGCTTGTTGGAGTAGCTCTGTGACATTGCTAGCATTTTTTTTTCTTTTTTAGTGTTTCTTGCAGGTTTTTTCTTCTGGAATATTATTTCTGAGATACTTTTTTATTCTGATTTGGGTGCTGTGCTGATAGAGATGTTTTTTTTGCATAGATTTTACTTTTTTGCCACTTGTAATGATATGTAACCATGGCAACGAGAGGCTTGTTTACAGGAAAGAGCAGTTAATGGACATTTCTAAGGCTCAAATAATCTTCAAATTGAAACCCCTCATCCCCGATGAGCTAAAAAGAAGAAGACGTGGATGCAGGGCAGGAGCAAAGTGAAGAGAGAGAAAGAGCAAGTTTAAATCTTCACTTCCGTCAAATGTGAGATCTCTTGCTAACAAAATGGATGAACTTAAAACTCTGTTGAAGACCCAGCCAGTGTATCGTGAATGCAGCATCATATGTTTTACTGAGACATGGCCTGGCTTTCAAACAATATGAGCAGACAGAGATTTGAAGAGGAGCGGCAAAAGAAAAGGAAGTGGGATCACTGTATTATTTAACAAAAAATGGTGTCACCCTGGACATGCTGTTGTGAAATATCGTCTCTGCAGTCCAGATATTGAACTTTTGGCTGTTGGTTTTCGTCCATATTACCTACTGAGGAAGTTCACCAGTGTTATTATAGTAGCAGTTTACATTCCACCATCAGCTAAGGCCAAGTCTGCACGTGACACCATTGGCTCAACTGTTGCTAAGCTACAAACACAGCACCCAAATGCATTTGTGGCAATATCTGGAGACTTTAATCATGTCTCCCTCTCTTCTACACTGCCAACATTTCAACAGTTTGTCAGCTGCTCCACCACAGAAAACAAAACACTGGACTTGTTCTATGTAAATATCAGGGATGCATATAGGTCCTTTGCATGGCCTGCTCTTGGCAAGGCAGACCATAATCTTGTTTTTCTCTGCTCAGTATACAAACCCATTGTCCAGAGGCAACCTGGGATGCACTCTGTGAGCCACATGGAGAGGATATCAATGCTATGACTGATTGTGTGACTGACTATTTAAACTTCTGTGTGGACAACATAATTCCCACCAGAACAGTGAAGTGCTTCCCCAATAACAAACCCTGGATCACCAGTGACCTGACAGAACTGCTGAACAAGAAAAAAGAGTTTTCAGGGAGGGAGACAGAGATGCATTGAAAAGTGTATAAAAATAACTTAAAATCAAGATTAGAAGCAACAAGGAGGTGTACAGGAAAAAAACTGGAGAACAAGCTCCAGCAAAACAATATAAGAGATATGTGGTCAGGGATGAAGACGATCACAGGCTTTAAGCAGAAGGAGGATTACTTGGACGGGAGTCTGGATAAAGCCAATGAACTGAACATCTTCTTCAACAGGTTCAGTTTGGAGACAAGCCCAACATCTTCCTCTCCTGCTGCAAGACAAACAGACCTCCCACCATCCCTTTATCCACAGCTTCCCTGTAACACTTCAACTGTCTCACCTTCTACATCAGTCATGGAGGCTGCATATCCAACATCAGAAGAAGCTGGTGTCCTCATTGCCTCCACCTCCCGCCTGTCTGTATCTAGCAGTCAGGTGAAGAAGCAGCTGGAGAGACTGAACAGGAACAAGGCAGCTGGTCCAGATGGCATTTGCCCCAGAGTCCTAAAGGTTTGTGCAGATCCGCTATGTGGGATTCTGCAGCGTATCTTCAACCTCCGTCTCATCCAGGAGAAGCTACCAGTTCCGTGGAAAACATCCTGCCTTGTTCCAGTACCAAAAACATCCACCCATTGGCCCCTAAAGACTACAGACCCATTGCCCTAACATCCCACATCACGAAAGTCTTGGAGAGACTCACATTGGTCCACCTAAATAGGCAAACAAGCACGTTTCAAGACCCACTGCAGTTTGCTCATTGCCGTGGGGTTGGAGTGGAAGACACCATCATACACCTGCTTCAGCAAACCCACTGTCATCTGGACAAAGTAGGCAGCACTGTGAGGATCATGATTTTTGATTTCTCCAGTGCCTATAACACAATTCAGCCTGCACTATTGTGTCAAAAACGCCAGAAGACACAGGTGGAGTTCTCCATAATCACCTGGATTAAGGACTACCTCACAAACAGACCACAGTTTGTGAGACTGAAGAGTTGTATGTCTGACCAGGTGATCAGCAGCATAGGAGCACCACAGGGGACTGTACTCTCACCATTCCTTTTCACTCTGTACACTTTAGACTTTCAGTACAGGTCCGAGTCCTGCCATCTACAAAAATACTCTGATAACTCTGCAATTGTGGGTTGGATCAGAGATGGACAAGAGACTGAGTACAGAGAACTGGTGGACCACTTTGTGTCCTGGTGTTCGAACAATCATCTTATCTTGAATGTGAACAGGACAAAAGAGATGATTGTAGATTTTAGGAAGAGCAGCAACATGCCAAAACCCATTTCCATCATGGGAGAAGAAGTGGAGGTGGTGGAGGAGTATAAATACCTGGTGTTCACCTGGACAACAGACTGAACTGGAGACACAACTGTGATGCTGTTTGTAGGAAGGGACAGAGCACACTACTTCCTCAGGAAGCTTAGATCCTTCAACATTTGCAGCAAAATGTTGAAGATCTTTTATAAGTCTGTTGTATCATCTGCAGTCACCTGAAGGAGATCCTTCCTGTCCACAGCTAGAACCCTCTGGACTGATAAAAATTCGGTTTTAGAGCTTGGAGAGCTGTTGAAGAAGCACTTTTTGTCGTGATTTCTCCTGTAAAAAAATCTTCTTGGTAAGCGAGTTCTCACGTTTTCTTTGCGTGTGTGAAAAAACATGAGGTGACCATGCTAGTTGCAATTAACAGTAATTTGCACCTTTTAAAACTCATTTTCAGTTATGTTTTATGATTAAAATAAGCTTGTTGTTAATTAAAACAGTATAAATTGTTTATTTTTTTATTTTATCTTTTTATCTAATCTGTTCCCTAGTGACAATCAACTGTCAGCTCGTACACTGTAAGTAGCCTTTATATTTTTTACTTGGTAGGTTAAAGTTTGTGTGAGGGTACAATTCTCGTATGGTAAAGCTAATTATTAAGCTAACAGCAAAGGAAGCATGTATCCCGAAAAGCTGTGTAAAAATGTTTAAAGAGGCCCATTAATTAAAAATGGTTTGTCTGAGGTTTCTGTTGAATATTTTAGCTCCACAGGTGTTCTTACCTTTCTATTGATTGTGAAAACAGGCCTATGAATATGAGGCATGTCCAAGCGTAAAACAGTGGAGGGAGCATCACAGCACTGTTAGCCAATCAAAGGAGAGTCTCATAAATATAATTGAGAAGCCAAAACCTGGAAAAATCTTTTCTTCTTGGAAAATCTTCTTTTGCTGGCCACACCCCAATTCACTAAAGTGGCTTGAAAAAGAGCATCCAGAATTTTTTCCCCCTCAATTTGGCCCAAATAGTTATAATTAATCCCCAAGATCACTGCTGTAGGACGCATCAACAGCCTAATTTCTGATTAATTAAATTGGAGAAGATTGTGTGTATCAGTGACTTTCTCTGTGATGTGAGGACCTTAGCTTCACATTCCTTAGAATAATAAAAGGACCCAGGATCTCCACTTTCTGTGAATGGATTGTGTCATTCTCGACACTTTACGACTATTCACCAAAATTCTGCCAACCCCCCCACTGTGAAAACAGACTTTAGTCCGAATCTGGTCTGAAAAGCCCTTTGAAGCCACACACCCTGCCGAGATAATTTACAGCAAATGCTGATGTGTTTAGAAAACCTTCTTCCATCAACAAGACACCAGAGCTCGGACTCCACCATTTCCTACCTTTCTAACAAAAGATAAATCTTTTTGTGTTTGGATAACGCATGCCAAAGCATTCTGTGTTGCTTCAGCAGAGACGGGATGTCTCCGCTAGGAACCAAAATACCCCCCTTTCTAACCACAGATGTTACTACAAAGGCTCAGCTAAATAGCCACGATGATTGAATTAAGGAGCCCCTCTGAGCACCTCAGACTGCTTCAATACACATATGAACTATTTAATGTGATCACAGCTAATTCAATCACTCCTTTCTTTACAGGTATCAAACCAGCATCTTTGCTCTGAAGTAATGTTCACCCAGTTTAACTAAAGTGATTAAATGATTTGATGTATATCTGAAAACTATATTTAGTGAAACTCTGATAATAAGCATGTAAATTCCAGATGTATGCAACTGTTGATCTGATCAATGACTGCTAACCAAAAGTCCTCTCCACAGGAAATGTCTAAGGAACATTTTTCTCTTGAGAGAAGTATTTCTACATGAATTAGTGATACATTGTTCAGTGAACAAAACGAAATGTGTTTAAATCACTCTCTTCAGTAAGTCGCTATAAAGAGCAATGTAAGCTAATTTGATTCAAATAATGCTTTGATTAAACATGTTACAGATCTCATTAGGATATATTGAATTAACCTGCAAATCCCTTCTTTACTACTCAGGAATAAATACTGATATGTGTAAAAGTAATATGTCATTAGAATAAGGAAACACTGTTCATTAATTCTTGTTAAAAGATAAAATTGATGGTAATATTAGTCTCACAAAGAGTGGATGAGCAAGCGTTTTTATTTGATAGAATAAAAGAATCTGTAATTAATACCCGAGGGCAGTCCTAAAATTCAAATTCCCCAAAACGGATTTTTCATTGGCTAAGAGCCAGTGATAGTCACGCCTAGAGGCGGGCGCAGGAGTCTATAATTGACACCTCGCGAGGAGTCATGACTCACTTTTTACTTCTCACTTTTTCTTTTACTCACTTCCTCACTTTTTCACCTTTTCGCCTTTTTTTTTCTCTCCAAAAAAACCTCCGCTTCAGTTTTACTAAATTTTTCTTTAGGCCTACTCGGCTCTCGTTTTTATCATTTTTACCCCGTTTTTCGAGTTTAAGACCTTTTTGATTTTGTTTTAACAAACTCCTCGTTTATTTGAAACTTAAGTTTTTCGTTTTAACGCGCGATTTTCCTTACCTTCAAAGTTCATTTTTCTTTAAATTCAGCGCACATTCAAACACGCCAAGTATTTTATTTGAATAGTTAATTCCACAAAACCCAGATCTTCACGCCACCAGCTGAGAGAAAGACTACAGATCCCAGAATTCCTTCCGTGGGCCTTCCGACACGTGACGAGAACCACCAGTGACCTGATCCTTACGGAGCAGCCGTGCATCTACCCGGGCAAAGTTCCGACACTCGGAGGAGAGCTGCTTCGAGTCGACGGACCTCTCTGGGAACCAAAGGAGTGAAACTCTCCGCCGTGCTGCAAAAGAAGTAAGAGATCGATTTCATTTAATCCATGACGAGGGTTAAAAGCTTTGTGTTGGTTCGTCTCAGTGGCCCGGAAGTGAAATCTATGCCTCCATTTTTTCTTCTTTTCTCTCACTCCAAAATTACAATTTTCCTTAAATTCAAAATTATCTTCCGTGTTAAAAGAGCATTTTCCGTTTCCTCACCCACTCTTACTAGTGTTTAAGATTCTTGAACGTTAGAAAGTCCACTGATTCTAGAAACATACTAAGTCTGACGTAATTTCCTGTTCGTAGCATCGTTAATTCCATTAAATGTTTAGCTGTTTATTTGTTTGTTTGTTTATTGGTCTGTCTTCCTTGTTGTTCAATAAATATTCACCTTAATTTTAATTGGCCGATTCAGTGAGTTTTTATGTGTGATTTGAGTCACTATCTGGACGGACATGCGACTTCATATTATGAGACTGAAATAATCTGATTAAATATACTAATATTTAATTCCTTCGAAAGAAGGTGGTGCCCCGAATAACACGTATTGAAGAGGCAAACGTTCATAATACGTGTTGCCCTACACTGCAATAATATTGAAAAATCGATGGAATGGGAGCTTTAACAGTAAATTGTTAGTTCTGTTTTCTCTATTCATTTATTCATATATTAGAACAATCAATGTGTAAAACAATCATCTAAATGTCTATGAAAAAGATACATTTGAAGAGGAATAAGCAAAACTAAGATAAACATTTACACATCAGTTAGATTTTCTACTTCATCAGACAGAATGCTTTCCCAAAAATATTTAACGCTACTGGATGAAAAAACTTTGTACATATAAAATTATTTTAACATTTGGTATTTAGATCCAAACAGATACACTTTCAGTTCATATTCATTCACAAACGTGAAACTGGATCAGACAACTAAACAATTTTTTAAAAAGTGGAACATAAACTCCAACAAATGATCAGGAGAGAAAATATTTACACATACTGTATATCACTTTAAGTCAACACCAATGCAGTTACTCAAAACAAACATCAAACTACGCAAAATATTTCAAATACATGAACTCGGTTGTTTCTATTCCGTCATGAGTGTCTCTTACAGTCTCGCTGTTCACAAGGAAACACCATTTCTGTCTGTGTGGATTCTCATGTGTGTATTTAAAGTTGACTTGTGACTAAAGCTTTGTCCACAAACCTCACACCAAAATGGTTTCTGACCTGTGTGGATTCTCATGTGCGAGTTTAAACTTAACTTGTGACTAAAGCTTTGTCCACAAACCTGACATGAAAATGGTTTCCGACCTGTGTGGATTCTCATATGTGTGTTTAAATTTTCCTTTTGACTAAAGCTTTGTCCACAAACCTGACAGGAAAATGGTTTCTGACCTGTGTGGATTCTCATATGTATGTTTAATTTTTCCTTTTGACGAAAGCTTTTCCCACAAACCTGACAGGAAAATGGTTTCTGACCTGTGTGGACTCTCATATGTGTGTTCAAAGTTGACTTTAGACTAAAGCTTTGTCCACAAACCTCACAACAAAACGGTTTCTGACCTGTGTGGATTCTCATGTGTGAGTTTAAATTAGACTTTTGACTAAAGGTTTGTCCACAAACCTCACAGCAAAATGGTTTCTGACCTGTGTGGACTCTCATATGTGTGTTTAAATTTCCCTTTAGACTAAAGCTTTGGCCACAAACCTCACAACAAAACGGTTTCTGACCTGTGTGGACTCTCATATGTCTGTTTAAATTTCCCTTTACATTAAAGCTTTGTCCACAAACCTCACAGGAAAATGGTTTCTGACCTGTGTGGACTCTCATATGTGTGTTTAAATTAACTTTTGTGGTAAATCTTTTACCACATTCATCACAACTAAATGATTTTTTTCCAGAGTCTGACACGTGTTGCAGTTGAGAGTCAGTATTGTTCACATCCTCGTCCTCTTCATCATCCTCAGTGACATCAGTTTCTGAAGGGCTAGAATCATATTTGTTAGTATTTAGATCTGGGTTCTGGGTGGTTTCAGCTCCTACACAGTCCTTTAAATAAGGTGCTGCCATCATCTGGTCAGCTGAGCTGCTGGTTGGAAGTTTTCCATGGTTACCTGATTGATGTTGATTAAGCTGTGGAAACAAAGGATTTTCTTCATCATGCACCCTCTTCAAAGAATCTGCAGTCAGAGGAAACCTGGTGGCATCAGTCTCCTCCTTCACACTGAGCTGCTCTTCCTCCAGACTGATCCAGAGTTTCTCCTCTTCCTCCTTTATGTTGAGGGTCTCTTGTATCTTCTGATCCACAGCAGGCCTCCATTCTTCAGGAGCTTCTTGTTTAATCAACATGGTCTGTTGAACATCTGCAGGAATCACTGAAACACATGTACATTCATTTTAACTTTATATTCACACAAACATCCCATGTTTCACTGCTGAGGTCATGAGTTCACTGGTTTAAAGTCAGAACATCTAATGCTCAACAGAGTCTTTGTTTAGTTTGTGTAAGAAAAATATGTATTTGCATTAATTCTCATCATGATTTTATTATTATTTACTCTAACATGTAAATACTTCAGCATTAGTCCTTTAATACATGAGAGCTATGAACAAAGTCTCATCCCCACTACAGGAGTGAAGAAACTTTTATTCACAGGACTGAGCCTCTCCAAGGACACTCTGGTGGGAGGTCTGTGATAACGTTGCTTAGTGACTTTATCTGCCAGGAGGCGGACTTCTTCATTCTCTTTATAATGATGAAACAACTCAGTATGATTCAGTGACTGAATGCTGTAAGTCTAGCTTCATTCACTCCTTGCTGCAAGTAAACTTAAAGAAAACTTTATATCCCTTGTCTATGGTTCGGGTTTAAACTGTGTTTTGGTGTCGAAGAACAATTTCCCTGACAGTTTGGTTGCACTTTAAGCTTTAAGGATCATCCCTCTTAACTGGTTCCATCATGTTTTCATTAGCTTAGCAATAATATAAAGTAGGGCTGGGTGATATGAACCAAAATTCATATCTCAATATTTTTCATCTGAATCTCGATTTACAATATATATCGATATAATTTTTTTTCTTCAAGTAACCAAAGAGACCATTCTAATTTACAGCCTTGAATGTAAATCAAACGTTTTAGTGCAAACATGAGAAATGAGCTGATGAAAGAACTGTCCTGTTGATCGACATGTTGCTGGTCAGAGCAAAGTGATTTCAACAAATGCAGAGAGACTTTCTCTCACATCTGCACACATTTTTCGTCAAACTTTTCATGCAAAATAATTTTGGATTGGTAGAGCGTATATTTAAAGGTGGGATATGGAATATGAATAGAATAACACAGAACAAAGCTTTCAGCCATCTGGGTGCTAGACTCGTTAACACCCCATCCGCACGCTCCGATGCTGAGGTCGATCAAGATTCCTCACCAAACCCACTCTGATCCCCGATCCAAGCAGGACAATAAAAGATCATGAGTTCAGTTCACTCATCATACTGCCCAGCAGCTCCTACCTGTTTATAGCGCAATAATCTATTCAGTCCGTGGCAAAGAGCTCAGTTGCTCTGCGGCTCTTCTCGAGCAAACCAAAACTTCCTGCAGTCCCTCCTAAGATTCTCTGTCCTCCTCACACACCACCCTGCATGCCTCACTTATTCAGTAAAATAAAAAAAAGCAATAAAATCCTCCGTAGTGTGTCTTCCAGTCGAACAAGTGGCCCGAAGCTCCTCAACTTCAGCAACACGTAGCTCCGTGTTAGCTAGCTGCTAATGAAAACGTTTCCACACAGAACTTGTTCGTCACATGGGAAACCCCAGGGGAAACTCCCTATGGCAAGCAAATAAGGTATATAATCACCACATATCCCCGGTGCTTCAGGCTGCTTGACCTGCAGACTAGCAAAATAACTAAAAATCGAACTAAAAAGAGATGACGTCTTTTAAGAGATGACAAAATTTTATTCTAAATTAATAACAAACTATAATACACTCACCAAACCTTTAAATACTTCATTATATGACAAAAAATGTTTCTTTCATCTATCTGACAGACATTATATAATGACAAAGATATGGTTGATTTGGAAATAATAACTACTGATATTTCCCCCATAGGCTTTCAATGGCTCAAGAGGTGGGACTGTAGCCTATAGGTATTTAGTAAAAAAGACTTTTGCCATTATGGTTCCAGAAAGTACTCTAAATTTACAATACAATTTTTTGTGCTTGTTTATCTTGTCCTGTCAGTACAAGACACAATACTAAATAAATTGAATTTTGATAATGTTTTTTTACAGGAATTGATTGGAAATATTAAATCTTTGTGTAGACTTGTAGGTGTTTTAAACTGAATGCACTTTTGTGTTCGTATCTCTTAACAACATTTCTAAAATAAGCTTTATTCTGTGTCTGTGTCCTGCTCTCATGGGGAAGTTTTCACTCTCTAAACATGCTGATAAGGTGTCTCCTTTATGACCGTGGAGTCAGTTCATGAAACAAAACCACTGCAGAAGTTATGTGAGAGTGAGTGATTCAGAACTAACAAACAATAATTCTTCTATAAAATTCTGCGTTCCAACTTATTCACTAGAGAACAAGTGTAAATCATAACTCTAAAAAATCTTCTTAAAAGTTTAATATTTGAGACAAATTAAGCGACATTACTGAGTTTCCTGTTAACTAATAAAACTTTGTCACGAAACTTTGTCAGGTCAAATTTAATTAACTTGGTTGTTCTTATCTCAGGGTTAAAGACACATCTATCAAAATGTAAAATTGATAAAAGAATGAAAACTATAAGAGGAGGACCTCCAAGGGGGAGGGGTAGATCTCTTTCAGTCCCGGAGACAGCAGCAGCCCGACGGTTGCTGGAACTGTGGCAGCTCAGATCACATGGAACAGGACTGCCCCACCTCTTCCGGTAGAGGAAGAGGGAGGGGTGGAAGAGGCAGAGGAGGATTTACAACACAAAGACCTGCCTACAACAGAGATGCTCCTCAGAATAAGGCGTAATGATAGGCACAACCTGTTGCACCTACATTCCTAGAAAAAATGACACCCACATCCAAGACAACATGGACTCCCTCAGGAACCTTGAGAAAGCTGTTCTAGAAGACTCACATCCCGAACCTTGGAACCTATGGGCCTGGCTCACAATTGAACCTTGGTGGCACATGTTGTTGACGCTTTTTATGCCATTCATTGCAATATTGATACTCTTCTCTATTTTTCAGTTGTGTACTGCCATGCATTAAAGTCTATAATAATTAAAGCTACCACAAGTGCCCTGGTATCTTATCAACTGCTTTCTTTACAGGATGATGATTCTAAAGAAGATGGTAACAACACTGTGTGACCTTTACTACTTTTTGAATACATATATTACCGTTTTAAGAATTTATTACATTATCACTTGTTTGTTACACCGCACTCACATGTATAATCAGGGGGGAATTGATAGGGAATGGAAAAGATAGCAATTATACACGTTCATGCCTGACACAAGCTTTGAACAAATCTCCTGCATGGGCTGTGTTCAGCAGTTACACAGGCCCTTTTATCTGACTTATACGCTCTTCCTCAGAACACTCTGTTTTTCTTAATCCAAGGTAATTGCGAGGTGCCAGCCACCACTGGCTCGACTGATTTGGGAGTGATGATTTACTGTTATCTGTTATTGCTGTTTCTAAGTGAATAAAGAGACTGAGCTGAGAAGCGTCCAGCAGAGTTGTCAGAGCTGTCTCACAGAGGTGCTGACACTCTCCTCGGCTGAGTTTTGAACCAAACTTCTTGAGTGTTGTGATTCTTCTATTTATAATAACAAAAGGTTTGATAGAATAAGGAAAAAACCTATTAGTATATACCAAGTGTAAAAAAACGCAAATATTCAGTTCATAATTTCAAATTCATAACAGTATATTAGAGCTTAAAAAACTAAATGGTTTCAAACATATTCTTCATGTAAAGCACTATACTAGCAAAACAATATATTGTAAAGGTTTGTCAGTTCATCACATTAAAGAGCAACTCACCCTCAAATTACCAAATTACCAATGCAACCATTCAGTTTCTGGGCATTTTTTGACATTTATATGTAAACTTGTTAAATTCTACACTTTTTGGTCTAAAAACAGCTTAGTGCTGCCCTCTTAGGGTTGACAGGTGGCTACTGCATTTGAATTTTGTGATTGGCTGAAAGCGGTTCATGCCTAAGTCAGCATCGTCTCTAAGACACGCCTCCTGGAGTATAAAACCATCTCTCAGACAGACACACTTGCACCTGCCCGCCCGTTGTCTCCAGCTTCTCACCAAAGCTGCACAGAGGGATTTAGAGCAACTGGCTGAAAACTACGACAAACAGAATAACTAATATCATTAAAATCTGGACAAAGACTTTATTTTACTGCAGTGATTGTGTGGATGTGATTTGTGCACGTTATATTGCTATTCAGACATTTACTCAGACCCCTCTTAGCAACATGGCAGTAGCTTTAGCATTGTGGCTAACAACAATCAATCGCTAAATTACTCTGAAAACTACAACATAGAGAATAACCAACATCATTAAAAGAATAATTAAACCGAAGCACAGACTTCACTGCAGTGGTTGTGATTGTGTGGATGTAATTTATAGACGTTATATTTTTATTCAGACATTTACTCAGACCCATGTCAGTAACACAGCAATAGCTTTAGGATTGTGGCTAACAACAATCAATCGGTAAACTACACTGAAAACTACGACATAGAGAATAACTATTATCAGTAAAATAATAATTAAATCAGGGCAAAGACTTCCCTGCAGTGGTTGTGATTGTGTGGATGTGATTTATAGACGTTATATTCTCATCATGGTCGAGTTACAAGTCTACAACACGGCAGAGTCACACTGAAGCAAATCTAAAGACGTTAAAGTGCTACACGTCAATCACAGCTTAGGCCCGCCTCTTAAAGTGACGTCTACTTCGGCCTTTTTCAAAATAAGCAGTTAGAAGGCAGGAAGATAATTTAGAGGGGGTGAGTTGCTCTTTAAAAAAACACTATTATGTCTTTGAATATGCTCTTCATAGAATTAACTGTGGGTTTATTGATAACAAATTTGTGTTTTGCATAATAGGAAGAGGCTGAAGTGATACCAGGAGAGGAGGACAATCATGTGAAAGACAAGGATGACATTCCTGCCTGCCCACCACCCAAGAAAAAGGACTTGTGCTGTTTGGCTGATCTACTTGGTTCAACTTACAGTGCAGGTCCTGCTGTGAGACACAGAACCACACAGGCCCAGGCAGAGGAGGAGATGTCAAGGTACAAGGAGGCACCACACCTGTCTCTTGCTGAGGGAAGTCCACTCAGTTGGTGGAAAGAGCATCAGAATGAGTATCCACTAATGTCACACCTTGCCAAAGTGTACCTGTGTATTCTAGGGACTAGTGTCTCCTCGGAGTGCGTTTTCTTAACGGCAGGAGATATTGTAACAGCACAAAGAAGTGTACTAAGTTCAAAACATGTTGACCAACTTCTGTTTTAGAACAAAAATCTCAAGTTATAGGACAAAGCTAGCATTACCAAGAGTATCCTCAGGTTATTGTTTTGTTACTGCAGTGATTTTTGTTCAACCTGCCTTTTTGAGGAAAAACCTGTTTTAATCTTAAGATTTTAAAATCCATCCTGTTATGAGGTGGATTTGTTGTTGTGCCAAATGTTAAAGCAAGATGTAGCATTTAAGTGATTTCATAGTGAAATACTGTATGTCATGGCAGTAGAGGGTGTCACAAAAAATAATTATAAGAAGGTTTAATAAGAAGTTAAGAATTAGAAGATTTTGTGCTTGTGTGAGCTCAGACTTTACCCTTGGAAAGTTAAATGTTGACTTGTGGTAATTTCCAGTTTAATACAATTTGTGTACAATTAATCTGAGCACTTAAAGTTGCAAATATTTAAGCAAAATGCACTTTGTTATAATGCACTTTTGTCTTCAATAAATTGAAGAAAAATGCAGAGTTCTGTTTGTTAAGTAAATGTATTCAGCATTAATTAATTTTTTATCTGGACAAAAAAAAAAGTTATCCATCATCTCTGTGTCAGTGGCAACAATTTATGACTCCTTTAAAGAAGGTATCACACATTTCAGAGAAAGCAATTAATTCATTTGAACAATGTTTAACTTATCTTTTCTCTTTGTCACATTTTGCCCTGAAGCTAATCAACCAGTGCTAAAGACAATCTGGATTCTTTTACTCTTGTGTATTATCAATAAACCTTTTAAAACATCACTGGAATTTCATTTTATGCATTCTGGTCAAGCCATCAAACATAATTTTACACAGTTAAACACAATTAAACATCGCCTGAGTAACATGAAAACCAAAAAAGTATCTCCACGTTAAGTTTATTCTAATTTTTATCCAACATGGCAAAAAAAAATTGATTCAAATGATAAAGCTGCAAACTGCAACTACATATACACATTTAACAAATGCGGAAGTATCTTTCATTTTTAAACTTCGTAATTCTAGTTCTTCAGAAATCGCATATGTAGGTGAACAGATAATTCAGGTGTGCTGGTTTCGATTTTTGTTTACTTCCGGGCGAAACTGGTGACGCGGGTTACGTAATACTGTGGCGGAAATACGTGACGCGGGTCACGTGATTTGAGGCGAAAAAAAATCCCGTTTAAAAGCGAGTAACTTACTGTTCACGGCAGAACAAGCAGGGATTTCAGTAGAGCAAGGTAACAGATAATTCAGGTGTGCTGGTTTCGATTTTTGTTTACTTCCGGGCGAAACTGGTGACGCGGGTTACGTAATACTGGGGCGGTCACGCAGGTGTCAGCCTGTTGCAATTAGCTTAGCCAATCAACTGTGTGATTGTTAGGTATATAGCCAGACACATTAGGCTGAGCGTCAGCGAGGCGTCAGCGAGTTTGGTCCCACATCGGTTAAGACCACAGAGGGTCAAGACCTGCGAGTCTACCTGCGCGAGTCCACCGAGCAAAGTAAGCAAACCACTACACAGACACCATGTGCAAATCACACATCCCAGTCATAGTTGGGCACAGACCTCGACGCACTCTCTATAGACAACGTAATCCGCACTGCCTCATCCAGCCCATGGCGTGTCGGGCTGCCACTGCCTCCGTTACCCTCGGCCTCTGGAACTGTCAGTCCGCAGTTAACAAAACAGAGTTCATCAGTTCTCTGCCGCACCTCTCCGATATACAGGTCCTAGCCCTGACCGAGACCTGGATCCGTCCTGACAACACAGCAACACCGGCTGCCCTCTCTTCTCATGCAGAATTCACACACACTCCCCGTCCTGCTGGGCGAGGAGGCGGTAAAGGCATCCTGATTTCCAAAATGTGGAAATTTTCCTCCTCGCTAACCACTACCACCTGCTCCTCATTCGAATTTCATGCAGTTCGAATCTCTAAGCCCGTCGCTGCCTATGTTTTGGCTATTTACCGCCCCCCGGGAGGCAACATGGAGCAATTTATGGATGAACTGGACACAATCCTATCCGACATTCCAGATGATAACTCCCCTTTAATAGTTATGGGCGACATGAACATTCATATTGATAAAACGCAAGCTCATAACTTTCTGGCCCTGGTCCACTCCTTCAATCTCAATCTGGTCCAGACTCCCCTAACACACAGAGCTGGCAACACACTGGACCTGGTACTGACCAGAAACTGCACTGCAGGTAACGTGCAAGTCACACCGCTGCACCTCTCAGACCACTTCCTGATTAAATTCTGCATCTCCATCCCTTACGTACCTAACGCAAAAGTAAAGACTGTCTCCTACCGCAGAAACCTTCAATCTCTCACTCCCTCGCAGCTATCGGAGCATGTCTGCTCCTCCCTCCCTTCCTACTCGGTGCTCTCAACTCTGCCTGTAAATGACGCAACAGAGACGCTCTGCTCCTCACTAGCTTCTTCTCTGGACGAAGTCTGCCCTCCTGTGTCAAAGCTGGCCGCCCGGCAGCGTCCTAGTCCGTGGCTCACAGACACTCTGAGGGATCACAGAGCTGGTCTGAGAGCAGCTGAAAGGAAATGGCGCAAATCCAAAAATCTCTCTGACTTGTCCGAATACCAGCAAAAGCTCTCTAGCTTCACATCCTGCTTAAAGGCTGCCAAGATAGCTTTTTACCAAAACAAAATCCAAAATGCTCCTAGCATGGGAAAACTGTTCAAGACATTCAATACTCTTAAGACTCACCTCTTTAAAGAACACTTTCAGTCTTAATGTAGGATTAATTTATGATTTATGATAGCGATTTGAGAATTTATCTCTCACTAAAAAAAAAAAAACAAAAAAAAAAAAACAAAAAAAAAACCATTTTGATACACTTGATGTATCAGCGTCGGAATTAAACTGGACTCCAAACAGTCCGCCTCCTTATATTTTTTCCTTCTCTTTGAATTCTTGCTTGTATGTTCTCTCAATGTAAGTCGCTTTGGATAAAAGCGTCTGCTAAATGACAGTAGTAGTAGTAGTAGTAGTAGTAACACGTATTATGAATGTTTGCCTCTTTAATACATGTTATTTGGGGCACCACCTTCTTTCGAAGGAATTAAATATTAGAATATTTAATCAAATTATTTCAGTCTCATAATATGAAGTCGCATGTCCGTCCAGATAGTGACTCAAATCACACATAAAAACTCACTGAATCGGCCAATTAAAATTAAGGTTAATATTTATTGAACAACAAGTAAGACAGACCAATAAACAAACAAACAAATAAACAACTAAAACATTTAATGAAATCAACGATGCTACGAACAGGAACTGACGTCAGACTTAGTATGTTTCTAGAATAAGTAGGTTTTCTAACGTTCAAGAATCCTAAACAACTATTAAGAGTGGGTGAGGAAACGGAAAATGCTCTTTTAACACGGAAGAGAATTTTAAAGCAGAACTAAGTAAGTTTTGCTCTCGCTCTCCCCCTACTGGTCCCCTGTGAAAGCTCACTGTCGTAACGTTCCCCCGCCGCCGCAGACCCCCCCCCCTCACCCCCCACCCCGCCGCCGCCCCCCCAACAACAACGCGCAGAGAACGCTTTTGCAAGAAGAAAGAAAAACAAAACCAAGAAAATGTCTCGACAGGTGAGTATTATTGTCATCTTTGCGCTCCTAAGGGTGGCGTTGCTAACAACGGCAAGGGCTTCGTGCTTGTATTTATGTACGTGAGTGTGAGTGCCGTAAAGCAGGTTTGTTCTCGCGAGATTAGTCGGGTCCGATCCACTGAAAGTTGCAAGTGCTGCTTTCAGGACACAGACCCCGGAGGGAGGGGAGGGACCCACGAATCACCCCGCCAAGTCCTTGTTTACCCCCACAGGGACTCTAGAAAACATTTATTGAGGTGAAAAACTTACTTAGTTCTGCTTTAAATTTAAGGAAAATTGTAATTTTGGAGTGAGAGAAAAGAGGGGAAAAATTGAGACATAGACTTCACTTCCGGGCCACTGAGACAAACCAACACAAAGTTTATAATCCGTTGTCATGGATTAAATGAAATCGATCTCTTACTCTTTTGCAGCAGCGGGCGGAGAGTTTTGCTACTTGGTTCCCAGAGAGGTCCGTCGACTCGAAGTAGCGCTCTCCGAGTGTCGGAACTTTACCCAGGTAGACGAACAGCTGCTCCGTAAGGATCAGGTCACTGGTGGTTCTCGTCACGTGTCGGAAGGCCCACGGAAGGACTTCTGGGATCTGTAGTCTTTCTCTCAGCTGGTGGCGTGAAGATCTGGGTTTTGTGGAATTAACTATTCAAATAAAATACTTGGCGTGTTTGAATGTGCGCCAAATTTAAAGAAAAATGAACTTTGAAGGTAAGGAAAATCACGCGTTAAAACGAAAAACTTAAGTTTCAAATAAACGAGGAGTTTGTTAAAACAAAATCATAAAGGTCTTAAACTCGAAAAATGGGGTAAAAATGATAAAAACGAGAGCCGAGTAGGCTTAAAGAAAAATTAAGTAAAAACTAAGATGAAGATGATGAAAGTCTTGAAAAAAAAAGGAAAAAAGAAAAAGAAGGAGCAGGGCCCAAAAGGGGCTTTAGGCGATAGAGTTGCCGGAGCTTCAGGAGAGAGAGCGTGCGCAGCGGGGAGCTGTAAATTTATACAGCTATTTCGCTCACCTCTGGGCATGTTTTTACTGGCTCTTAGCCAATGATAAATCCGTTTTTGGGAATTTAAATTTTAGGACTGCCCTCTGGTTCTGGTATAATTCTTAAATTATATCAAACAAAAACGCTTACTCATCCACTCTTTGTGAAACTACCATTACCATCAATTTTATCTTTTAGCAAGAATTAACAAACAGCGTTTCCTTATTCTAATGACATATTACTTTTACAAATATCAGTATTTATTCCTGAGTAATAAAGAAGGGATTTGCAGGTTAATTCAATATATCCTAATGAGATCTGTAACATGGTTACACAAAGCATTGTTTAAAGAAATTTAGATTACATTGCTCTTTATAGCGATTGATAGAGTGATTTAACCACATTTTGTTTTGTTCAATGTATCATTAATTCATGTATAAATACTTCTCTCAAAAACAAATGTTTCCTAGATATTTCCTGTGGAGAGGACTTTTGGTTAACAGTCATTGATCAGATTAACAGTTGCATACATCTGGAATTTACATGCTTATTATCAGAGTTTCACTGAATATAGTTTTCAGATATACATCAAATCATTGTATCACTTAGTTAAACTGGTTGAACATTACTTCAGAGCAAAGATAATGGTTTGATACCTTTAAAGAAAGGTTTGATTGAATTAACTGTGATCACATTAAATAGTTCATATGTGTATTGGAGTCTCTCAGTTGTTCAAAAGGGCTTCTTGATTCAATCATTGTGACCATTTGGGTTTGGCCTTTTGAAGTGACATCTCGTCGTTAAAAGGGGGGATTTTTTGGTGACATCAGGAGACATCCCGTCTCTGCTCAAGCAACACAGAATGCTTTGGCATGCGTTATCCAAACACAAAAAGATTTATCCTTTGATAGGGAGGCAGGAAATGGTGGACTCCGAGCTCTGGTGTCCTATGTTTTAGTGGTTAACATAGGAATGTATAAATTATCCCGGCAGGGTGTGTGACCAGATTCGAACTGGAGACTGCTTTCAAAGTGGGGGGGAGGGGGTTTGACTGAGTTTTGAGAAGAGTCGTATAGGTGTCGAGACTGACACAGTCCATTCACAAAATGGAGGTCCTGGCTTCTTTTGTTGCTCTCAGGAATGTGAAACTAAGGTTTTCACATCACAGAAAGAGTCACTGATACACACGATCTTCTCCAATTTAATTAATCAGAAATGAGGCTGTTGATGCGTCCTACACATATTTAAATTTCTTTTGGAAAAGTAATGAAAGGAAATATTAAAATTTAAATAGTTGATATGTTAACAAACATGCATTATCATTATCAGAATTATCAGAAGATTTTTAATTTAACAGTAAATCGTTAGTTTTGGTTTCTCTATTTATTTATACGGATATTCTTAGAACAATCAACATGTAAAACAATCTAAAAGTCTATGAAAAAGATACATTTGAATAAGAATAAACCAAACTAACAGAAACATTTACATCGGTTTTTTAATTCATCAGTCAGAATGTTTCCCCAAAAATATATAAAGCCACTGGATGAAAATTTTCAATTTATATTCATTTACAAGAATGAAACTAGATCACAAAACTTAAGAATTCTTTTAAAAGTGACACATAAATTCCAAACGATTGCAAAGGAAAAAGTTTACACATATGACTTTAAGTCAACACCAATGCAGTTACTAAAAACAAACATCAAACTACGCTAAATATTTAAAATACTGGAACGCTGTTGTTTCTATTCAGTCATGAGTGTCTCTTAGTCTTGCTGTTCACAACGAAACATAATTTCTGTCGGTGTGGATTCTCATGTGTGTGTTTAGACTACGCTTTTCACTAAACTGTTTTTCACAAACCTCACAGGAAAATGGTTTCTGACCTGTGTGGACTCTCCTGTCTGTTTAAACATGACTTTAGACAAAAGCTTTGTCCACAAACCTCACACCAAAATGGTTTCTGACCTGTGTGGATTCTCACATGTCTGTTTAAACATGACTTTAGACAAAAGCTTTGTCCACAAACCTGACAGGAAAATGGTTTCTGACCTGTGTGGACTCTCATATGTCTGTTTAAAATTCCCTTTTGACTAAAGCTTTGTCCACAAACCTCACAGGAAAATGGTTTCTGACCTGTGTGGATTCTCATATGTGTGTTTAAATTTCCGTTTAAACTAAAGCTTTGTCCACAAACCTCACAGGAAAATGGTTTCTGACCAGTGTGGACTCTCATATGTGTGTTTAAATGTCCCTTTTGACTAAAGCTTTGTCCACAAACCTCACAGGAAAATGGTTTCTGACCTGTGTGGACTCTCATATGTGTGTTTAAATGTCCCTTTGCACTAAAGCTTTGTCCACAAACCTCACAGGAAAATGGTTTCTGACCAGTGTGGACTCTCATATGTGTGTTTAAATGTCCCTTTTGACTAAAGGTTTGTCCACAAACCTGACAGGAAAATGGTTTCTGACCTGTGTGGATTCTCATGTGTGTGTTTAAATATCTCTTTTGACTAAAGCTTTGTCCACAAACCTCACAGGAAAATGGTTTCTGACCTGTGTGGATTCTCATATGTGTGTTTAAATATCTCTTTTGACTAAAGCTTTGTCCACAAACCTCACAGGAAAATGGTTTCTGACCTGTGTGGATTCCCATATGCGTGTTTAAATTTCTCTTTTGACTAAAGCTTTGTTCACAAACCTCACAGGAAAATGGTTTCTGACCTGTGTGGACTCTCATATGTCTTTTTAATTTAACTTTTCTAGAAAATCTTTTACCACATTCATCACAACTAAATGATTTTTGTCCAGAGTCTGACACGTGTTGCAGTTGAGAGTCAGTATTTACATCCTCGTCCTCTTCATCATCCTCAGTGACATCAGTGTCTGAAGGGCTAGAATCATATTTGTTAGTATTTAGATCTGGGTTCTGGGTGGTTTCAGCTCCTCCACAGTCCTTTACACCAAGTGCTGCTGTCATCTGGTTAGGTGAGATGCTAGTTGGAAGTTCTCCATGGTTACCTGATTGGTATTGATGAAGCTTTGGAAACAAAGGATTTTCTTCATCATGCACCCTCTTCAAAGAAACTGCTGTCAGAGGAAACCTGGTGGCATCAGTCTCCTCCTTCACACTGAGCTGCTCTTCCTCCAGACTGATCCAGAGTTTCTCCTCTTCCTCCTTTATGTTGAGGGTCTCTTGTATCTTCTGATCCACAGCAGGCCTCCATTCTTCAGGAGCTTCTTGTTTAATCAACATGGCCTGTTGAACATCTGCAGGAATCACTGAAACACATGTACATTAATGTTAACTTTATATTCAAACAAACATTCTATGTTTTACTCCTGAGGTCACAAGTTCACTGGTTTACTGTCAGAACATCTAATACTCAGCAGAGTCTTTGTTTAGTTTAATCTTTAAGGAACATCTCTCTTAACTGGTTCCATCATGTTTTCATTAGCTTAGCGATAATATAAAGAAATATGATCCACGATGTAGAGATCTTAATGTAAGACATCAAAAAGCCATTTATGGGCATGAATAACAAAAAAGCTATGACTGAACAGAACTTTGCTGTCAGACTTAGTTAACACCTAGATGTATTAACTGCTGCTTAAAAAGAACCTAAACAGTGACAGTTTGTGTCAGTTAGTATCCTGATGCTAACAGGATATCAATTAACTGTGACGTAATTCAGATATTCAGATATAGCCAAAACTATATGTTTTTACTTTTGAAAGAGGACAAACGTCTGTTTTGTGGTTGTGTGTCAGTCATCAGTTAACACACTAAGTAAAAGCAGACAACAGCTACAAAAGTTTTAATTAAGATGTTAAATCATTTGCTACCTGAAAACTAACTAATCTTTAATTATCATCATCACGCTGATAGAAAAATGAAAATATACAAACCTAATAAGTAGAGTTGATCATTTGGGAGGCTAACAGCATCCAGGCTTCTGTTTTGTCTCTCCATCTTTGCTACACACGACAATTCCTGTTTGTTATCATCTGCTGCTTTTTCAAAAATCCCTGATATTTTTTCCTTTGCGATGTCCAGTCGCTGTTTGACCTGCTGTCGAAACATCTTGGTTAGTTTTCATCCACCAACAATCTTCTTTAACAGTTACCAGTGAACTCCTGCTTTTGCTACGTCTCCCCCCCCATATATTAGGAAAGCTTACACAACACCCCAACAGAAAGAAGAGTCAACAGTGCCCAAGCCAAAGAAATCAACTTAAACAGCCTTCTCTTAAAACACTTTTCCTGTTTTCTTCTTATTCTTTCTTGTTTTATGGCGGGTGGCAACCAACTACGTATTAGGTGCATTTCCTCCACCACTGCATGGGAGTGTGAGTCGAAATGAGGAGTCTTGAGGTAGGTTCTTACTGAGTATTGAAAAATCATCTTGTTTTTGGTTCTTTTTAAACTCAGGCTTCTTGAGAGGTGTATTACCTGTAGCTGACATGTTTCGTCGTGATTACTTCCACCTTCTTCAGAGCTGGTGTTTCCGTAGATGTTACTTCCTTTTATGAGCGGGCAGCAGGGGACGATGTCGCCCCCTGCTGCCCGCTTCTTTCCTGGTGATGATGGAGTCCCAGCTGTGGTCCAACAAGTAGACTCCATCGTCCTGGTTCATGGTGTTGTGGCTGCGTCTTCTTATTTCAATCGCCTCCTTTATCCATCTTTTGTATTTTTGTTGTTCTGTGTTGATAATCTTTGTGTTGTCCCAGTCCATGATATGGTTTTCTCTTGTGCAGTGGTCCGTGACGGCTGATTTTTTTATTGTAGTTTCTGCTTCTTGTTTTGTTGCTCTTGTGCGTCTTCGTTTTGTTTCTTTCTCGCATTCTTTCTGATGTTCTATTTTCCGTGTGTTGAGTTGACGTCCAGTTTCTCCTATGTATGTTTTATTGCACAGTTTGCATGGGATCTCATCCATAACGCCGCATTTTTTATCAGATGGTGTTTTGTCCTTTGGATGCACCAGTTGTTGTTTTATTGTCATATATGGTTTCGTTGGTGTGTTGATGTTGTATTTTTTCATCACAGTCATTATTTTCTCTGTTGTTCCTTTAATGTATGGGAGGGTTATAATGGGTTTTGGCTCCGGTTTCACTGTCCCTTTCGTCTTCTTGGGTGGTCTGTTGTATGTTTCCTTGTTTACCTCTTTTTCTCCTTTTTTTAATGCCCAGTTTGGGTAGCCGCAGGTTTTTAGTGCAGTTTGTATGTGTTGATTCTCCAGTTTCCGGTCTTGATCTTCTGTTATTATGTTGGCTCTGTGGTACAGTGCTCTGATGACTGACATTTTGTGTATTGTGGGATGTTCTGATGTCCATAGCAAGTATTGGTCTGTGTGTGTTGGTTTTCTGTATATGTTAATTTTTAGTGTTCCGTCTGGTTGTCTGGTTATTTTCATGTCCATGAATGTTATGCTGTTGTTTTTCTCTTCTTCGTATGTGAACTTGATATTGTTGGTTTCATCCATATTGTTGAGATGTTTTGTTAAAGTTTCCGTTTGTCCCCTGGGTATTATTTCTATTATGTCGTCCACGTAGCGTTTCCAAAGTTTTATTTTGCAGTTCAAAGGGGATGTTGATATTGTTTTTTGTTCAGAGTCCTCCATAAAAAATTCACATAATGTGGCTGATAGTGGGTTTCCCATGGCAAAACCTTCCAACTGTTTGTATATGAGTCCACTGTACGTGAACTCAACACACGGAAAATAGAACATCAGAAAGAATGCCTTGAGGACCAGGGTTGGGAAACACTGATCTACGAGATCCCATGCAAACTGTGCAATAAAACATACTTAGGAGAAACTGGACGTCAACTCAACACATGGAAAATAGAACATCAGAAAGAATGCGAGAAAGAAACAAAACGAAGACACACAAGAGCAACAAAACAAGAAGCAGAAACTACAATAAAAAAATCAGCCGTCACGGACCACTACACAAGAGAAAACCATATCATGGACTGGGACAACACAAAGATTATCAACACAGAACAACAAAAATACAAAAGATGGATAAAGGAGGCGATTGAAATAAGAAGACGCGGCCACAACACCATGAACCGGTACGATGGAGTCTACTTGTTGGACCACAGCTGGGACTCCATCATCACCAGGGAAGAAGCGGGCAGCAGGGGGCGACATCATCCCCTGCTGCCCGCTCATAAAAGGAAGTAACATCTACGGCAGATGTCTCAAACTCCAGGCCTCAAGGGCCACTATCCTGTAGGTTTTAGATGTTTCCCTGTTTCTACACACCTGATTCAGATAAATGGATCATTAACAAGCTTGTGGAGGAGTTGATGAAATGCAGAGCATTTGAATCAGGTGTGTAGAAACAGGGAAACATCTAAAACATACAGGATAGTGGCCCTCGAGGCCTGGAGTTTGATACCCCTGATCTACGGAAACAACAGCTCTGAAGAAGGCGGAAGTAATCACGCCGAAACATGTCAGCTACAGGTAATACACCTCTCAAGAAGCCTGAGTTTAAAAAGAACCCAAAACAAGACAAAATGAGGAGTACCTACTTTATATTAGAGCTGGGCGATGTAAGTTTTTTTCATATCACGATATGTTTTTTTTTATTTCACGCGATAACGATATATACACTCACCGGCCACTTTATTAGGTACACCTGTCCAACTGCTCGTTAACACTTATTTTCTAATCAGCCAATCACATGGCGGCAACTCAGTGCATTTAGGCATGTACACATGGTCAAGACAATCTCCTGCAGTTCAAACCAAGCCTCAGTATGGGGAAGAAAGGTGATTTGAGTTACTTGGTGAACGTGGCATGGTTGTTGGTGCCAGAATGGCTGGTCTGAGTATTTCAGAAATTGCTGATCTACTGGGATTTTCACGCACAACCATCTCTAGGGTTTACAGAGAATGGTCCGAAAAAGAAAAAATATCCAGTGAGCGGCAGTTCTGTGGGCGGAAATGCCTTGTTGATGCCAGAGGTCAGAGGAGAATGGCCAGACTGGTTCGAGCTGATAGAAAGGCAACTGTGACTCAAATAACCACTCGTTACAACCAAGGTAGGCAGAAGAGCATCTCTGAACGCACAGTACGTCGAACTTTGAGGCAGATGGGCTACAGCAGCAGAAGACCACGCCGGGTGCCACTCCTTTCAGCTAAGAACAAGAAAATTAGGCTACAATTTGCACAAGCTCATCGAAATTGGACAATAGAAGATTGGAAAAACGTTGCCTGGTCTGATGAGTCTCGATTTCTGCTGCGACATTCGGATGGTAGGGTCAGAATTTGGCGTCAACAACATGAAAGCATGGATCCATCCTGCCTTGTATCAATGGTTCAGGCTGGTGGTGGTGGTGTAATGGTGTGGGGAATATTTTCTTGGCACTCTTTGGGCCCCTTGGTACCAATTGAGCATCGTTACAACGCCACAGCCTACCTGAGTATTGTTGCTGACCATTTCCATCCCTTTATGACCACAATGTACCCAACTTCTGATGGCTACTTTCAGCAGGATAATGCGCCATGTCATAAAGCTGGAATCATCTCGGACTGGTTTCTTGAACATGACAATGAGTTCACTGTACTCAAATGGCCTCCACAGTCACCAGATCTCAATCCAATAGAGCATCTTTGGGATGTGGTGGAACGGGAGATTCGCATCATGAATGCAGCCGACAAATCTGCGCCAACTGTGTGATGCCATCATGTCAATATGGACCAAACTCTCTGAGGAATGCTTCCAGCACCTTGTTGAATCTATGCCACGAAGAATTGAGGCAGTTCTGAAGGCAAAAGGGGGTCCAACCCGTTACTAGCATGGTGTACCTAATAAAGTGGCCGGTGAGTGTATATCACGATATAAGCCAAATAACTATATTTGTTAAGATTTAAATGTGCCGTTGCTCACAAGTAAAATGTGAAATAATCAGCAGCTTGTTTTGATTTAGACATTTATTTCCCATAATAAGTTCAACAGGGCAGATGTACTTAAGGAACATGAGACTTCAGTTTCAGATAAATAAAAGGCAAATATTGCAAACCACACAAAAGGTAGCCGCTATGTCTCTTAGCTTTTTTGTCATATGGTAAGACGCTGGAGAAAGCTGACTCAATAGACTGTTGCTGTGTTGCAGGGATTCCCCTGGTAGTTTTCGATGATGAATTAGCGCTTTCAGTCAAAGATTAAGCATGCTCTAGTGGGTCGCACTGCTTCAGGTGATAAAAAAGGTTTGCTGCATTTCCAGACTTTGTGGGAACATGCTTTCAATGTCCCCTACCTTTTAACTTATCTTCTAATATTTTCCTATTTATTGCATATTTCCTGCAGTAACATAATACATGTTCAACTGTCTCTTTGTCTTCCCCACACTCACAAATTCCTGAAGCATGTTTTCCTATTCTCCATAAATTACAATTGAATCCTGTATGCCCATTCTCAATTCTAGAGATCATTACTTGATTCCTGCTCTTCATTTGCATATTTTCCATTCCGCCTATCCTACTCTTGACGCTATATACTGTAAATGTCTTCCCTTCTCTCATTCATTGTTCCTGCCATTCTTCCATAATTTGTTTTTTTATAATTGCTTTCATTTCATTCCTACTATATGGTATTTCTATTATTTTATTATTATTTGACTTTATTGCTTGCTTTGCATAATAATCAGCCATTGTGTTACCTTACACCCCCTATCAGCTGGCCCCCACATAAATCTAACTTCTCTATTTATTATACTTAATCTAAATAAACATTCATATATTTCCATTAATATATCATACCTTATCTCTACTAACATTCATTTAATTGCTAATAATGCTAACATTGAATCTGAACATATTATACCTTTTTTAATTCCGTTTTGTTCCAACCATTGTAAACTAAAAGGTATAGCTAACAATTCTTAATAATATATTTATTTATTTATGGTATCCATAAGGAAAATCCAGTCCTTCCTGTCCTTAAATTTTTCGAACCATCTCTGAACATTGGAACAAATAACTTATGTTCCCTATCTAATCTATTTCCTACAATGTTATCCCAGTTACCCCTACCTTCCCTCCTACCCATTTCATTCTGAATACTTACATCTATTAACACTGAAAAAACAATAAGGTGTTACTGACCATAAGAACTTTTTTAACTACTTTCGTCTCATTTAATTTAAATTCCTCCGCCAATCTACTGGCTTCCTGAATCATACTCTAATTTTTGATATCTTCCTGTCCTCCTCCTACTCTCACCTCTTCCTTTACCAAATGTTCATCCTCTTCACATCCTTGTACATTAACCCAGTAATTCAATTTTAATAACTTAAACCTTAGCTTCAAAGGCATCTCTCCCATTTCTACTTGCACTGAAACGGTTGGTGTTGTCCTAAATGCTCCACAACATATTCTTAATGCCTGACTCTGTATAATTTCAATTTTCTTTACTAAAGTCTTTCTTGCTAAACTATATACTATACTACCATAATCTACAGTTGACCTAACCATTGCTATATAAATTTGTTTCAATGCTTTAACGCTGGCTCCCCATTCTTTTCCCCTTAAACGCCTCATTAAATTAATCACCTTTTTACACATTTCTTCTACTTTATTAATATGATCCTTCCAAATTAATTCTTCATCAACTAAAACTTTTAACTTGTTCTACCTGCTCCCTATATAACTTAAGCTCAATTTTAACATTCCTCTTCCTTGTAAACACCATACTTTTTGTTTTTTCAACTGAAAATTTAAAATTCCATTCAAATTACCAAATTTCTACTTTATTTATTGCCTCCTGTAGCTTCTTCTGCAAATATTGAATATTTCTACCTCTTTTCCATATAATTCCATCATCTGCAAATAACGCTTTACCCATATCACTCCCAATACGTAATAAGTATCATAATAGAAAATGACACTGGACTAATTACACTTCCTTGTGGTGTTCCATTATCCACTACATATCTCTTTGATATTTTATCCCTTATTTTAACTTGAATATTTATATAAAAAAAATCTTTTATCCAGATATACTTTTCCTTCTATCCCCAACCTTCTTAATTTAATCATTAGTCCTTCTCACCACACCATGTCGTATGCTTTCTCAATATCAAAGAAAACTATAACTAAACTCTCTTTATTACTTTGCGGTTTCCTGATTTTATTTTCCAAACTCACTGTTGCATCCATCGTTCCTCTACCCTTCCTAAAACCATTTTGATACTTCCTTAGCAACTTCCTACTTTCTAAATAATAATTCAATCTTTCCGTTATCATTCTTTCCATTAATTTCCCTAAATGAGATGTTAGTGCTATTGGCCTATAATTTTCTGGATTACTTGCCTCTCTTCCTGCTTTAATTATTGGAATAATCATTGCTTCCTTCCAATTTTTAGGTAGTTTCCCTTTTTCCCAGACTTTATTAAATAACTCTAGCTTTTTTCCTTTCATTTTATTTCCTATTTTTTTAAGCATTTCATAACTAATATCTTTACCAGGTGTCGATTTCTTATTTCTCCCCATTGCTCTTTCTAATTCACTTAAAGGAAAACTTAACACCCCTCCCCAGATACAGTCTGAGATTTGAAAAAATAACATGAGTGACTGGCAGACTAAGGAGGCGTGGCATTCTGTGATGTGGCTGACATATCACTCTGACTGACACACGCGCCACAGAGGGACAGGTAAAATAGAGGAATATTTGGATGAGACGAACAGCTCTGGGGTCTCATTACGTACGACCAAAACAAAAAGTTTGCGTACGCCAAAAAGCTTTCCGATTTATAAACCATGCGTATGCACAGTTGTAAGCAATTTCCCCTTTATAAATCACACTCTTCCTGGAGGTTTGTATACGTGAATTTGGCTCATGTCCCGCCATGAACACGCCCAAACCGGGCCATATAAAGGTCAATGCAAAGCAGGACATGAATATTGATGCATATGAGGAAGACGGGAAATATCGCAACTAAACAAAAAAAACAAGAAGATAAACTTAACAGAGATGGAAATTAAAGTTAGTGGGTGAATTGGAGGCTAAGAGAGACATTTTATTTGGTGTAAACAGCAGCGGTGTCACAAATAAAAGAAAAAACTACGAGTGGCAGCGTCTGCAGTGCAGACTGTCAGTGCAGCTGACAGGACGGTGTACGGTCTTGTGTCAGAGAAGGAGGGCGACACCGACCTGGCAGAAACATACAAATTAACCCGGTAAAGCACCTTTTGTAATACGTGGCTACGTTAACAAATTTTAGCATGTTTTAAGGAGACAGACTAATATGCCATGTCTTTTCAGCACTTCCACACTCGGTAGATGGTGAGGATGAGGTCGTCAGACTGCCCCGTGCAACAGTGCTGCGCATCCAGTGGTCGGGTTCTGACTGAAGCTGTGATGCAGACACAGAGAGACTCCATCAGCACTATTAATTCCATGACCAATGAACTAAAATAAATAAAGAGTGTGTTTTGCGACATGATGACAGCCGTTGGGGCCTTAAATGATACATTAAAAAACATTAAATGAACCATGTCGTTGTCATCTCAAACGCTGCATTGCATCCTCAGACCCTTGTTCACGAGTGAAGTCTTCCTGTCAAGGAGGAGGGGATTAGTTTTATGTATTTCTCTTAGTAGCTATTGAAAAATGTTTTTAGGAGAGCTACAGCTTACTGCAAGCTGCAATATAGATATCATTGCTGTTCTGAATGTTTATAATAACATGAATCTATAATTAATGTTTGGTGTGAGGTAGGGATGCAAACAATTAATCGATTATCGATTAATTATCGATAAGAAATTACTCGAGTAAAATAAATTAATTGCAATTAATCGTATTTTGAACCCGTAATTCCCTGCCAGCCCGCATGAGGGCGCGCTTGGCGCTAGACGTCCTTGACCTACACACGAGAAGCTGGCAGGATGAAGAGGGCAAAACGGAGTTCAGTATGGAACCACTTTAAGTTGGTTAATGGTGATAAAGATGCCAAATGCACAATCTGTGGAAGTATTTTAAAGTACAACTCCTCCACAACTTCGCTGAATTATCACCTCAACACAGCACATTCAGCCGTGCTACATGGAGCAAGTAGCTCTCAGCCTACAATCGCCACAGCGCTGGGACGAAGAGTCTGTGACTCCACGAAGGCAGAGGGCATTACCCAGTGGATATGTGACATGATTACCGCAGACATGCTGCCATTAAATGTTGTTGAGGGACAGGGGTTTAGGTCGGTGATAAAGTACATCAAGCCAAGGTACGATATTCCCTCTAGAACAACAATAACCGCCCACGTGGAAGCAAGCTACGCGAGGAAGAAGGCAGAGTTGAAATCACAACTTGCGACCGCGAATGTGGCCCTCACAACGAACTGTTGGACTTCCTTGAACACAGAAAGCTACATCACAGTTACATGCCACTACAATGAAGCGGATTGGCAGGTTAAGTCAGCAGTCCTACTCACGGAGAGCATGCCAGTGAGACATACGGCTGATAATTTAGCTGACAAGCTGAACCAAGCTGTGGAAACGTGGGGGCTCACTGGACGTGTAGTTGCTTGTGTACACGACAATGCAAGGAACATTGTCTCAGCAAACAGTCCCACACGAGTCAGTTGGCACTCAGTTCCATGTTTCGCTCACACCCTGCAGCTGGCCATTAACGACGGTTTCTCCACCTACATGAACCGAGTCATTGTAGCTGCAAGCAGACTCGTACAACACTTCAATCACAGTAACACCGCAAACAAAGCACTTGCAGCAAAACAGCAACAAATGCAGCTGCCATCTCATAAACTCATCCAGTCCTGCAAAACCAGGTGGAATTCGGTCAGTGACATGTTTAACAGACTGACGGAGCAGCGGTGGGCCGTGTGTGCCGTGCTGTCAGACCCACTGTAACCAGACTCGCAGATGCGAGGACGCTGGAGCTGAAAGACGAGTACTGGCAGCTGATGGAGGATGTGGCCCCGGTGCTGGCAAAACTGAAGTGCGCAACAACCGTCATGTCAACCGAGACTGAGGTGTCCATATCAGACACTTATCCCATCACCTTCAGCCTGATCAACATTCATCTCCAGACAGACAACGGTGACACCAACAAAGTGGGGGAATTCAAATCCCGAGTGCGCACTTCACTGGCTGAAAGGATGAAGGTAAGCGAAATCCATTCATTTAATTATTGCAGATATTTTTAACTACAGGCTATGCATTGCGTAGAGCTCACAGTTTCACAACTGTAGTTTTTAACCGCTTCTATCTTATTTGATTAATATTAATTAATAGCAAGCAATCCATTAATGGTTAATAGTGGTTAATTCATTAAATGATAAAATAATTAGAAACCTGTTCATTAAAAACAAAATTGCATTTAATTCAAATTTATTTTCTTTTCCTTCACAGATTGCTTCTGATGACCTGACATCAACACCACCAATGCTAGCCACCATGGTAGATCCGAGGCACAAGCACCTGGGATTTCTGACCCTACCAAAGAGAATTGAAGCTCATGCCAAACTGCTTCAAGTGCTGATAGAAGAAGAAGCAGGACATGAGAGCTGCACATCAGCCAATGCCACTGAAGACCATTTAGAGGATGTCCATGCAGAGCCAGTCCAGGGAGCTGTGCTTCAAAGATGCAGCGCCTACACTCTTCTCATGGGTGACAAGTAGACAAGTAGGAGCACTGATGATGTGGGGAAAGAAGTGGACAACTTTCTTAAAGATCTACCACCACTCCTTGACTCAAGTCCTGCAGCATGGTGGAAGGTAAATGAAGGCAGGTTTCCAAGAGTGGGAAACCTTGCACAGAAATACCTGGCCATACCTGGTACATCTGTCCCTGCTGAGCGAGTGTTTTCAGCAGCTGGCCTAACTGTGAATAGGCTGCGCACAAGGCTCACTTCTGACCATGTCGACATGCTCATATTTTTGAACAAAAATAGATAAGTTTCACACTTAGCAGTGAGGAGCACCATGGCATGGATGTTTTTGTTTTGTTTATGGGCATATCCATTATTCTCAGGGATGTTTTAAGTTGTTTACAGGCAGTCTGCATTTCAAAGTAAAGACATCTTGCACCTTAATTTCTTTTTAGAATTTATTTTATATATTTCTTTATACTGAGACAGTGCATTAATTTATTTTCAAGTTAAACAAGTCACCTTAATTTTTGTTCTATTTTGTACTATTTGATAAGTTTGTTTTGATTCGAACAGACAGTGCACTTATTTATTTTCATGTTCCAAGTAGCCTTAAAGGAGCCTTGTTGTCACATTGTTCCATTTGTGAATGTGTCCTTCCCTGCTGTTAGAATAAATATTTTATTAAGGAATATGATTTGTATTTTCTTTTTTATAACAGATAGCATTTTTGTAGAAAAGAACCTATTGATTCAGAGGGAAATTCAGCTACTCAGAAAAATTGCCGCTTACCTATTAATTGATCATCGATCGATAAGATGAAACTATCGATTAATGAATTACTCTATAATTTGCATCCCTAGTGTGAGGTGAAATGACGTGTGTGAGAGGAGTAATATGCAGTCTGACTGCAGTTCCCCACCTCACCAACTGCGTCGTTGATTCCCCTCGTCTCCAAAATGTCTGTACGCACGGGTCAGAGTTGGCATACAGGTGCACACATTTTCAAGTCAAGTTTGTTTTTTATAAATCCCAACTTTTGCTTTGAAAGTGGCGTACGCTACTTTCAGGCCCCATTTTGAGCGTAAGCAACGTTTATAAATGAGACCCCAGATCCGTATCATTTCAAGGCGATAGTTCGCCCCGCAGCGGATTGGTGGATTAGAATGAGGCTCTTCTCTACTGGTACACTGTTGGCCAATGCTATTAGCTCCAGTTACATCGTGTGACTCTGCAAACAGGTGCAGGTGCGCGTCACCTCACTACCGTTTCAAGCTGATGGTTTGTACTGCAGCGGCTTCAGCATCAGAGAGGTGTCCAAGGTATAAATCAAAGTATCTCAGCATGAAGAGAAAACCCTTCAGTAATGTGCTAAAAACATGTTTTCACACAATCACAAACACTAAAATGAACTCTGATAACGGTCGTATACACTTGCTGTTCAAACTCACTCACTACTGAGCGGAGGTGTGGCCAAGACGCTGCTCTTTTTATGTTCAGTAGCGGCAGAACTGTGACGTCGCGATTAAAGAAAATAAGGTTTCAGCCAATAGCAATGCCTGATCCAATTCAAGTGCAGTGTAACATTTTAACCTGAAGAGGGCGCTCCACTAACGGTTTTTGGTATAAAATGAATAGTTTTATAAAAAAGTGCAAAAATACTAAAAGCAAGACCCAGAAATGTAGAAAGGACTATTAAACACTCATTTATAGAGTTTATTGGCAAAAAAAGTTGATTTGGGGGTAAGTTGCACTTTAATGTAAATATTGCATCTATTGCTGAATTCTTCCTCTCCTCATTATTATCTATATCATTGTTCTTCCTTGTTTCTTCTCTTCATCTTCTTCTATCCTCTGTCAAGTTATCATTAAAATTTATTTTTATGAACACTGTTGCTATCATCTTGCTTTTGGTTCTTTCTAAACTCAGGCTTCTTGAGAGGTGTATTACCTGTAGCTGACATGTTTCGGCGTGTTTACACCCGCCTTCTTCAGAGCTGTTGTTTCTGTACATGTTACTTCTTTTTATGATCCATGATCCATTTATGTTACTTCCTTCCCTGGTGATGAAGGAGTCCCAGCTGTGGTCCAACAAGTAGACTCCATCGTCCTGGTTCATGGTGTTGTGGCTGCGTCTTCTTATTTCAATCGCCTCCTTTATCCATCTTTTGTATTTTTGTTGTTCTGTGTTGATAATCCTTGAGTTGTCCCAGTCCATGATATGGTTTTCTCTTGTGCAGTGGTCCGTGATGGCTGATTTTTTTATTGTAGTTTCTGCTTCTTGTTTTGTTGCTCTTGTGTGTCTTTGTTTTGTTTCTTTCTCGCATTCTTTCTGATGTTCTATTTTCCGTGTGTTGAGTTGACGTCCTGTTTCTCCTATGTATGTTTTATTACACAGTTTGCATTGGATCTCATAGATAACGCCGCATTTTTTATCAGATGGTATTTTGTCCTTTTGATGCACCTGTTTTATTGTCATATATGGTTTCGTTGGTGTGTTGATGTTGTATTTAATAACAATAACAATAAAACAAACAATAACAATAAAAAAGACCCAACAGAAGAGATTAAGAAGAACATGAAGAAATCTTTGAAAACACTACAAGACAATGGAAAAATAACAGAAGCAACGTACAAATACTGGATCCCAACAGCGAACATAATCCCGAGATTATACGGAACCCCAAAAATACACAAAAAAGACATCCCATTAAGACCAATAGTTGACAGCATAGGATCACCCACATACAACATGGCCAAAGAAATAAGCAAGATCATCGGCCCACTACTTGGCAACACAGACCAACACTGTAAAAATAGTTCAGAACTAGCCAACGAACTCAAAAAGGACAACAATAGAAGACAATGAGATTTTAATTTCACATGATGTCGTTTCACTATTTACAAAAACTCCCATCCACCAAACCATCGACATAGTTAAACACAGGCTCAAACAGGACAAAACCCTACGGAAAAGAACTAATTTAACAACAGAAGAATTAATACACCGAACAGAACTGGTAGCAGACTCCACCTATTTCACATACAACGGACTCACAGTTGGAAGGTTTTGCTGTGGCAAATCCACTATCAGCCACACGATGTGAATTTTTTATGGAGGACTTGGAACAAAAAGCAATATCAACATCCCCTTCGAACTGCAAAATAAAACTTTGGAAACGCTACGTGGACGACATAATAGAAATAATACCCAGGGGACAAACAGAATCTTTAACAAAACATCTGAACAATATGGATGAAACCAACAATATCAAGTTCACATACGAAGAAGAGAAAGACAACAGTATAACATTCATGGACATGAAAATAACCAGACAGCCAGACGGAACACTAAAAACAAACACATACAGAAAACCAACACACACAGACCAATACTTGCTATGGACTTCAAAACATCCCACAATACACAAAATGTCAGTCATGAGAACACTGTACCACAGAGCCAACATAATAACAGAAGATCAAGACCGGAAACTGGAGTACCAACACATACAAACCGCACCAAAAACCTGCGGCTACCCAAACTGGGCATTAAAAAAAGGAGAACAAGATGTAAACAAGGAAACAAACAACAGACCACCCAGGAAGACGAAAGGGACAGTGAAACCGGAGCCAAAACCCATTATAACCCTCCCATATATTAAAGAAACAGAGAAAATAATGACTGTGATGAAAAAATACAACATCAACACACCAACGAAACCATATATGACAATAAAACAAAAACGGGTGCATCAAAAGGACAAAATACCATCTGATAAAAAATGCGGCGTTATCTATGAGATCCAATGCAAACTGTGTAATAAAACATACATAGGAGAAACAGGACGTCAACTCAACACACGGAAAATAGAACATCAGAAAGAATGCGAGAAAGAAACAAAACGAAGACACACAAGAGCAACAAAACAAGAAGCAGAAACTAAAATAAAAAATCAGCCGTCACGGACCACTGCACAAGAGAAAACCATATCATAGACTGGGACAACACAAGGATTATCAACACAGAACAACAAAAATACAAAAGATGGATAAAGGAGGCGATTGAAATAAGAAGACGCGGCCACAACACCATGAACCAGGATGATGCAGTCTACTTGTTGGACCACAGCTGGGACTCCATCATCACCAGGGAAGAAAAGGAAGTAACATCTACAGAAACTACAGCTCTGAAGAAGGCGTAAGTAAACACGCCGAAACGTGTCAGCTACAGGTAATACACGTCTCAAGAAGCCTGAGTTTAGAAAGAACCAAAAGCAAGATGATTTTTTAACACTCAGTAATGCCGCTTTTCCACCGACAGAACACGGTACGGCTCGGTTCACTTTAGCCCCCTGCGGACCCTTTTCCACCGCCTTTCTCGGGTCTTAACCGCGTCATTCCGCGCCAACCCGGCCTCTTTTTTCAGACCACCTCCTCGGTGGTCCGAAGCGGCCCAGAGCGAGCCCACACGCCCACCCGTCTACTGATTGGTCCAGTAAACTGCTACCAGTGACACGAGTACCTACGTAGTGGTAGCCCCTGATTGACCCGTGTGTGGTGTTCACGTGGTGTGATTCAGAAGCGCTCCCGCAAAAGGCTTTAAGTCAGGACCTCAGTGCCGCAGAGAACGTTCATGTCTTTAAGAGCAGGCTCAAGACCTACCTTTTTAACCAAGCTTTTAACTAATTATTACGCTTTTTAACTGATTAGCATATTTTACCAGATGTAATTTTTAGTTTAGCCTTTAACTGTTTATTTATTAATCTGCTTTGCATTTTTATCTTGATTCTATCTTATCATTGTTTTACACTCATTGTTTTATACTTTATACACTTTGTTTTACAAATTTTACACTTTAACTTTTTTTTTTTGCCAGTGTTTCCTCTCCGGGTCCCCTCTGTGTCTGGGGCGGTGGTCGGCTGTGGCTGCCTGGGTGCCCCCAGGTAGTGCATGGGTGGAGGTGGGGGTACCAGCCCTCCCTCCTCTGGGCGCGCGGGGTCGGTGCCTTGGCAGCTGCTGCTGATCTGCTGCTACCGATGCAGATGGCTCCCATGATGGCATTTCCTGGCTCATCTGTGCTCAGCCCGCTGTTTTTGTAGCTTTTAAGTGTGTGTGTATGGTCGATGGGTTGGGTTGGGACGGGGTTTTTTTTTTTTTTTTAAAGTAAAGGGGGGGTTGGGGGGTTGTGGGGTCATTTTAAATCTGTAAAGCACTTTGATAAACTTTGTTTGAAAAGCGCTTTACAAATAAAGTTTTGTTGTTGTTGTTTAAAAAAACTCCCAGCAACCATACAAATATTTTATTTTAAAATACAATTGACTTTGGACAATGGCGACTTCCTCCACAAGCATCAAAAATCAAACCAACCAAAATGAACCACAGACAGAGTGCAAAGTACAAAAACACACGTTTATCCGCCATTGTTGTTGTTTTTTCACGCGCTGTGACGCCGCGGACAAAGACTTTTGCGCGCCAATTTTCATAGCCAGATGGGCACGCCCATATTCCCACTTACGTCTGCTTTATGTTTCCACCGCCTCAAGTGAGTTGATCCGCACTATACTGTACCGCTCTCAAGCGCGCCGTGCTGATTTGTCGGTGGAAAAGGGGCTTAAGAACCTACCTCAAGACTGTTGCTACCATTTCTGCCTTATCCCTATTTTTAATGGCTATCATTTTGCCCCTTTTCATTACTGGATATTTCCACTCTCTCTCTCTATATATACTCTCTCTCTCTCTCTCTCTATATATATATATATATATATATATATATATACTCTGTATATAAGCAAAGTAAAAACTATTTGAATAGGTTCTCGGAGCAAATGGTAGCATTAAGATGAGACAAGCCGTATGACATAGTCAGCAGTGCTATAGACAAAAGGGACTGCAAATAAAAATATTGGGAATTACTTTAAAATACATATTTTTCTAGCCATGTTTAGGGAATACAGTACATAATAGAACAATATACACTCACCGGCCACTTTATTAGGTACACCATGCTAGTAACGGGTTGGACCCCCTTTTGCCTTCAGAACTGCCTCAATTCTTCGTGGCATAGATTCAACAAGGTGCTGGAAGCATTCCTCAGAGAGTTTGGTCCATATTGACATGATGGCATCACACAGTTGGCGCAGATTTGTCGGCTGCACATCCATGATGCGAATCTCCCGTTCCACCACATCCCAAAGATGCTCTATTGGATTGAGATCTGGTGACTGTGGAGGCCATTTGAGTACAGTGAACTCATTGTCATGTTCAAGAAACCAGTCCGAGATGATTCCAGCTTTATGACATGGCGCATTATCCTGCTGAAATTAGCCATCAGAAGTTGGGTACATTGTGGTCATAAAGGGATGGACATGGTCAGCAACAATACTCAGGTAGGCTGTGGCGTTGTAACGATGCTCAATTGGTACCAAGGGGCCCAAAAAGTGCCAAGAAAATATTCCCCACACCATTACACCACCACCACCAGCCTGAACCGTTGATACAAGGCAGGATGGATCCATGCTTTTATGTTGTTGACGCCAAATTCTGACCCTACCATCCGAATGTCGCAGCAGAAATCGAGACTCATCAGACCAGGCAACGTTTTTCCAATCTTCTATTGTCCAATTTCGATGAGCTTGTGCAAATTGTAGCCTCAGTTTCCTGTTCTTAGCTGAAAGGAGTGGCACCCGGCGTGGTCTTCTGCTGCTGTAGCCCATCTGCCTCAAAGTTCGACGTACTGTGCGTTCAGAGATGCTCTTCTGCCTACCTTGGTTGTAACGAGTGGTTATTTGAGTCACTGTTGCCTTTCTATCAGCTCGAACCAGTCTGGCCATTCTCCTCTGACCTCTGGCATCAACAAGGCATTTCCGCCCACAGAACTGCCGCTCACTGGATATTTTTTCTTTTTCGGACCATTCTCTGTAAAACCTAGAGATGGTTGTGCGTGAAAATCCCAGTAGATCAGCAGTTTCTGAAATACTCAGACCAGCCATTCTGGCACCAACAACCATGCCACGTTCACCAAGTCACTCAAATCACCTTTCTTCCCCATACTGATGCTCGGTTTGAACTGCAGGAGATTGTCTTGACCATGTGTACATGCCTAAATGCACTGAGTTGCCGCCATGTGATTGGCTGATTAGAAATTAAGTGTTAACGAGCAGTTGGACAGGTGTACCTAATAAAGTGGCCGGTGAGTGTAAATTCCCTTCATTTTTCTTATCATACCCCAAACTTCGCTTACTGACGTTGTTCTCCCTATTTTGTCACAATAAGCCCTCCAACTTTCTCTCTTTGCTCTTTTAATGACTTTTCTTGCCTCTGCCTGTAACCTTTTGTATTTTATCAAATGTTCAAAATTATGCAACTTATTTTAGCCCTTTCATACTTTTATTTCTCTCCTTTAATTGCCTTCTTACATTGTTCATTCCACCAAGGAACATTATTTCTTTCCATATTTCCTTTCCTCCTAGGTATAGATATTTCTGCTGCTCCAATTATCACTTTCCTAAATGCTTTTTCCACTATTTCAATATCTTCTTTCATATTTATCCTATTATGTTTTCCTTCACATATATCCCTAAATTACTTCCAATTTTCTTTTTTCAAAATCCATCTACCTTCTCTACTTTCCATATTTACCTCTTATCCCCATGAACTCATATTACATAATGATCACTCCCTAGACTCTCTTCTCTAACTTCCCACTTGCTATTTCACTTGCCACTAATGTAATGTCTATTGCAGAACTCTTACCTGTATTTACATTAAACCCTGTCCCTCTCCCATCATTAATACATACTAAATTTAGATCATTCATTAACGCCTCAATGACTTCCCTATTTTTATCCACTTTATTTCCTCCCCACAACATATTGTGGGAATTAAAATCTCCACATACTATTACATTTTTATATTTGTCTCCTATGATTAGCTTAAGACAATTAATATTTAATTTCTTACATGTATTCTAATAATTAACTAAATATCATTTGCTTTGATTTATAAAGATTTCTACTCCTATATACTCCTTCTCTTTCTTTACTTTAATGATTCTAAAATTTAGACTGTTTTTAATAAAAGTTGCACATCCTCCTCCTATTACCCCTTCCCTATCACACCTAATAATTGTATATTGCAATAATTTAAATTCTAACTTTTTATTTAACCATGTCTCTTGAATACAAATAATATCCAATTTCTCGACTAAATTATCTATATAGTATCTTTTAAATTCTAGGTCATTAGCAATTAAACTCCGAGCATTCCATTGTACTATTTTTAACATTCACCTACCCCATACACCCTCCATCTTGACTTGACAATGCGCTCAGATTATTTCTCACCTCTTCCCATGACAAATCTTCAATGTCTAAATGATTTATTGCAGCTTTCGTGATGATTTGTATTCAGTTTTTGATTTATTTTCCATTGTCACATTTCATCTCAATGTAAGTCGCTTTGGATAAAAGCGTCTGCTAAATGACAGTAGTAGTAGTAGTAGTAGTAGTAGTAGTAGTAGTAGTATTACCCTGCAATAAAAGTAACTAACTTTTTCACATCTATCCACACTCTTCCTCCTTTTTCCATTTTCTCAACTGTTTCTTCCTTTCAGATTTCACTTCTTTCCTCTGTATTCTTCCCCACCATTCTTGCTGTTTCTGCATATGATATCTTCCTTTGAACTTTTGTTTGCTGAATTTGAACTTCTTTCTTCACCTGACATCCTGCATAAGCTGCACTGTGCTCCCCTCCACAATTACAGCCCTTTAGTTTCATTTTATTCTTGCACTCCTCAAAACTATGCTCACCTTCACATCTTGGGCCCCTCTTCTTCCCTTTACATACACCTGCTGTATGTCCAAACCTTTGACAGTTGAAACACCTTATTCTCTCACAGAGTATGACATGCATCCAAAGAAGACTCTATATGGTAGCATTTCTCCTTCAAACTCTATCATTACTGAGTTCTTTTCTCTCTTTACTCCATCCCAGAATTCAGTGAACCTTTTGAGATTTTTTACCTTTGCCCCTTTCAGATTATTCTTAATTTCTTCTGTCGTTACCTCTACAGGTATTCCCTAAACCACTCCCCTCGGCTCTTGTCAACCCATTCTCACCTTGCTCATACTAATCACCTTATGCTTTCCCACTTCTCTCATTCTACAAGCTTTTTCTCTCTGTTCTACTGTCTTACATATGATTAACAGGTTTCCATCTCTGAGCACCTTAGCCATTTTAATATCTCCCACTTGGTTTTATAATATAGTTCTCAGCTTGACCGGGTTCATCATACTCACTCCATTACCCTCACTGAATCTCACAATAACTTTAAACTCATTTTCTTCCTCTTCTGCATTCTCACTACTCAACACTTTCCTGTTTCCTTTTTTTATCCTCATCCGAATTATTACCTCTTTTTTCTTTCCCATTATGCTTTTCTACACTCAACTCCATGCTATACTCCTCAACTCCTCCCCACTCCTTCTCATTCAGTTGTGCCTACCTGCCATGATATCACCTCCTTTTCTTCCTCCCGGCATTTCTTCCAAATCGATTCCTCTTCTGCTCATCAAAAAACTCCCAAGGTTTTTTTTCCTTTCCATTCGAACTCTCCTTCCTTCTCCCTTGATAAAGTGCGTTGCTCATTCACCCCCGCTCTCAGTTCTCTGTCTGCTCGTTCAGCGTTTCACTTCCAGTTTGAGCTCCAAGCTTTAGTCGCCAACATTGACTTGTATAGAAAGCCAAATCACAACAGTTACCTCCACGCGCAAAAAACTTTTCCTGTTTCCTGTCTTCTTGCTTTTGTAAGGAGCGATTCGTTGACTTACCGCCACCTGTTGGAGCGGAGTGGGAACTGCAAAGTGGACCGACAGCGCATCAGATAACTTTGGACTATAGGTCTGTGGCGGCTGGTGAAATATTTTTTGGGTGGGGCTGTATAAACCCAATAAAGTGACGGTCAATAAACATTTGTAAAGATGAGTTAATATAAACCCTGTATAGAAAAAACATCTTCAACTTCAATAGTTAACAAAGACTTATTCAACTGTAAAATAAAAAAAATTATCACCAGAACAGGTTAATCTAGTCAGCCAAACAGACAATTTTTGTGTATTAACATAAAATTTTGTGTTAAGTAATATTTAATTTAATATAAGCATTAAATATGTTTGATCATTTTAATTGTCCAGCACTGGATAAACCTCCACAGTTGTGTCCAGTGTGTCTCAGGAAACCTCCCACTGTGCTGTAGAAACAGTTCTCCATGCAGCAGGTCTGACGAGATGCTGAGTGAAGACAAAACACTCCTCAATGTGCAGCAGGATGGTGTCACACACCTGGAAAACAGTTTTCCATTATAATAAAGTTACAGCCATTTAACTTCCTAACAACTTTTTTTTCTTTATAGACTTCTTTATCACTGGGTTTAGCTAGTTTCCCTTCTGTTCAGTTTTATTCTACCAGAAAACAAAAAGAAAACGTTACTTACATTCATTATCCATGTGTCTCCTGGTGTTCTCTTCTTTATGTTTTGAGACAGATGTTTCATATCCCTCCTCACTCCTGTAACAGTCCAGGAAGGATCAGTGCCGCTTGTTTTAAAGAGGCCATTTCATACAAATTTCAGGACTTTGTGGTTATTTCTTAAGTATTAACCAGTAATATGAAACATTTTATATCTAAAAAAACATCAGGAAACACTTATTAACAGACCTTTTAATCTGTCTGCATTAAATTTCGGGTGGTTACAGCTCCTTCCGTCTGGTCTCGAGCAGCAGATCGTTCATATTCATTATTCGAATTTGCTGGACTCAGATTGGCTAACAAACTAGCCTATGAGAGCAAGGTATACTGTTTCCTGCTCGGCTGTGCATGGCAACCTCAGACGTCATGTCTTCCTGTTTGCTGTCTTATGCTACAGCTTTTAGCCAGTAGACTGCTAGGCGTGGTTTCAACTGTGGGAGCTGCTGAATTAGTATATATAATAGTATTCAGCAGCTCCCACAGTTGAAACCACGCCTAGCAGTCTACTGGCTAAAAGCTGTAGCATAAGACAGCAAACAGGAAGACATGACGTCTGAGGTTGCCATGCACAGCCGAGCAAAGGAAGGGCCTCTTTAAACAAAAACCGAGTTAGCATCGCTACATCCAGCTAGCTCCAAGTGAAGCCTCGACTGCTTTCCTTTCTCATTTACCAGCTATTTGATAGCAGATAATCTTGTGGTACTTAACGTGGTTTGGGGCGCTTCAAAAATTAAAAATTAAAATTAAATTAAGTTCTTCCATTTGGCAATGCAGGTCTGCTATAGATAGTTTTCAATAACGTGACCGATAGCTTCCTTCCAGCTTGGCGGCAGCCATGTTGGAGGTATACTTAAAGTAAACAAAGCGATTTCACAAATCTATGTTTATGGCGTTTGTGGTTTTTGAGAAGAAAAGAATTCTGTATGTGTTCAGAAGTACATATCCAGACATAAATTACCTTGTTTTCACCCAAAGTGCTAACACTCTAAAAGCCTGCCTCCTGAGGGCAATTTCTCCAGCTCCCCAGAGCTGAACTAGACATATGAGAAGTGAAGAAGCAGGAGGAAATCATATTTTACAAAGCAATTTCTGTCTTTCAGAAATCATTTCTACAATCTTCTCAGTATATAAATATACATATGAGTGTTTTTAACTCTAAATACATGTATTTAAAAAAGAAGAAATATTTCTTATTTGTTGTCATATCATGTTTTTGACAGGGAGGGCGGTGCCCTACCCCCCTCTATTGGCCAGCCGCCACTGTCATAAATAAACAATATAAATTCATTGGATATAAACACTAGAACACTAGTGAGGGCGTTTCAGATGGCATCACCAGCGGCCATCTTGTTACAGGGAAGCTCTCTGGCTGACTGTGTTGTCGTGAATGAAGGTATGTGATCTGCACTGACATAAACACTCTTATCTCGCTGAAATCTGGATGGATTTTCAAACGGTTTGATCTTTTGCTAATGTTTTTAACGTGACTATAATTCTGGATGCATGAACAGGTTAAATTTGCAGCTTTTCGTTAAGAAAAAGCTACTTTATCATGCATAAAGCAGTTGTGGATCACAGCTACTATAGCACGAGTTATAGGCTGCAGTTATATTATTTACAATCAGTTTGGTTAAAAACATCCTGTGTTATGATGCAGCACATTTCAGGCATTATTAATCAGCGAAGATGTCAGACTTTAGTGCAGCTTGTAGATATTCACAATACTGTTGTTTCAAAACAAAAACACTTCAATCAATAAAATTTTATTCATAAAAGCACTTTCCAACAACCGTAGGTTGCCCAAAGCGCTGAACAGCAAAAAGAAGGTTAAAAAGCAAGAGATACATTGAAGCAGCCAAATCCACAAAAATAACTAAAAAACAGTTTCCAAGTGACACGACACTCAACATTGAAAAGCTTAACAAATTCCGGAATAGCGCTATAACTGGTGGCAGCTTGTTGGAGTAGCTCTGTGACTTAGCTAGCATTTGCTAGCTTTTTGTTATTCTTTTTGAGTATTTCTTGATGGTTTTTTCTTCTGGAAATATTTTCAAAATACTTTTCTTCTGATTTGGGTGCTGTGCTGATGAGTTTTTTGCTGGATTTGTCACTTTTTTGCCACTTGTTATGATGCGTAACCATGGCAACAAGAGACTTGTTTACAAGTAAGAGCAGCTAACTGACATTTCTAAGGCTGAAATAATCCTCAAATTGAAAGTCTGGATCCCTGATGAGCTCAAGAGAGGAGGACGTGGATGCGGAGCGGGAGCACAGTGAAGAGAGAGAAAGACATCATGTGTTTCACTGAGACATGGCTAAAGGGACATATCCTGGACTCCAGTGTGTCTCTGTCTGGCTTTCAAACAATACGGACAGACAGAGATTTGAAGAGGAGCGAAAAATGAAGAGGAGTTTGTCTGCTGATCACATCTGCAGTTACCTGTTGGGGGCGGAGCATCAGAGTATGTGACACGAGGAGGCTGAACAGATAGATATGGAGGACTGGTTCTGTCCTGGAGACTGAACTGGAGTCTCTTGAGTTGATTGTCCAAAGGAGGATGAAGAACATGATGGAAAACCCTCATCATCCTCTTCAGAACACAGTAACTCAACAACAGAGTGTCTTCAGTCAGAAGATTCTTCATAATCGGCTGCAGCACAGACCGCTACAGGAGATCCTTCCTGTCCACAGCTAGAACCCTCTATGGCTCCCTGAAGAATAACTGAGCTACAACAACACTAGAATTTCCCTTCGGGGATTAATAAAGTATTTTTGATTTGATTTGATTTGATTTATTTAAACAAGTGATGTTTCAATCTGGCCTTAAACAAGGAGAGAGTTGTGATAGAACGTAATTCAAAAGTCAGAGAAGAGCTTTGGTCCGACCACAGCGAAGGCACGATCACCCCATTGTTTATATCTGGACCGTGGGACCACCAGCAGGTGTTGGTCAGCAAAAAGTAAAGCTCTGCAGGGCAGGTATGGTGTGAGCATGTTGCACAGATATAATAGTGCTAGGCCATGAACAGAACAGAAAACAAACAGCAGTACTTTATATTGGATTCTGTAGTCAATGGGGAGCCAGTGTAGAGAGTACAGAACAGGAGCAATGTGGTCATGTTTACGGGGGCTGGTGACGAACCGGGCCGCTGCATTTTGCACAAGTTGAAGACGGTGCAGTGAAGTTTGGCTCAATCCAACATAAAGGGCGTTGCAGTAATCCAAACGTGAGCTGATGAAGGCATGAACTGCTTTTTCCAGGTCACTAAGGGTGAGAAATGGCTTGACTTTAGCCAACAGGCGGAGCTGAAAGAAACTCGTCTTGACCACAGAGTCAATTTGCTTGTCGAAATTGAGATTGCTGTCGAAGGTCACTCTGAGATTTCTCACAGATGGGTTGAGATGGTTTGTCAAAGGTGTGAGATCTGGAGCTGCATTAGTTGAACCAGATGAACCGAAGAGGATGAATTCAGTTTTTGATTCATTTTGGGAGAGAAAGTTCTTTGACAGCCACTGTTTAATGTCATGCAGACAAGGTTGGATGAAATCAGGGTCTGAAAGGTTCTGGGTAACCGGCAGATAGATTTGTAAATCATCTGCATACAGATGGAATGACACATTATGACGGGATATCACAGAACCTAAAGTAAGCAGATACAGAGAAAATAAAACAGGGCCCAAGATGGAACCCTGTGGCACACCAGAGGACAAGGGAACTGAGGAAGATGACGAACCATTAATTGTCACGGAAAAAGTTCTGTTACTTAAGTAGGACCTGAACCACTGCAGTACAGGGCATTGAAGGCCCACATGGTGGGCTAGGTGTGTCAGGAGGATAGAAGGATCCACCATATTAAAGGCTGCAGTGAGGTCCAACATTATGAGTAACACAGGTCTATTAGCATCCACAGAGAGAAGAATATCATTCTGTACTTTTAGCAATGCACATTCTGTACTGTGGTGTGCTCTAAAACCAGATTGAAACTGTTCAAATATGTGGTTCTGATCCAAAAATAACTGGCGTTGACTAAAAACAAGTTTTTCCAGGACGTTAGAGAGAAAGGACAGATGAGACACTGGTCTGAAGTTTGAGAGAATTGCTGGGTCAAGAGAAGGTTTCTTGAGTAGAGGGCTGACCACAACTTGCTTAAAAACAGTGGGGACAGATCCTAACCTTAGACATTTATTGAAAAATGATAGGAGACATGGCCCTACTGCGTCAAAAGTGTCTTTAAAGCTGATATCCCTGATTTCAAATTGCCTAGCTTAGACTGTCAACAAAGTCACAGAACTTTTAGCCCCTTCCGTCGGATAGAATTCCTAAGCCACGCCCCCCCAGGTTTGGAAACACACGTAGCCCCAGAAGACGACCGAGTGCAAGACACTGGTCTGCAGTTCATTCAAGTACCGTAACATGGCGGAATCACCGGTAAGTGAAAACAATATAACAATGAACAACTGACATTAATTATTACTTTGTCCTGAACCTGACGCGGCTGTTTCTCCTGCTGTGACATGGTAGAGTGGCAAACACTCCCAGCAGTGGTGTTCTGCGGTAATATGTCTCAGTTTTTTAGGAGCACAGAAGCCAAATAAATGCAGAAGTCCGTATGGCTGGAGAGACTGTCCAATCATTCCTTTTGGACCGAACCATTTGATTGGTTGATGTTTTTAGACAAATATGGGAGAACCACTTAATTATTTTTTTTTTGTTTTTTTTTAATCTTCACAACATATTTTTCTCCATGCTGTGTTAAAACATTTTTAATAGGCATGAAAAAAAAGTTAAGCTAATTTATTATGCAAATCAAGTATAGCAGCTTTAAGCAGTCTAGTTGGAATAATGTCCAGAGAGCAGTTAGTCGGTCTCAGCTTCTGAACAACTTCAGAAAGCTGAGAAAGGGATACTGTGTCAATTTCATTAAAGACAACAAGAGGGACAGGAGGTAGGTCCTTATCAGAGACACCCACCATAGTATCATCAATACTCTGTCTAACCGAGGCCACTTTATCTGTAAAGTAATGGAGAAACTCTTCACAGGTTGATTCAGAGACCTCTTGAAACACATTAGGAGAAGGATCAGTGACGGACAGAATCACACTAAACAAAACTTGGGGGCGATTACAGCTAGTGGAAATTACATTTGAAAGATATTCCCTTTTGGCCTCTTTGACAGCAATCTGATATTTAGCGTGACAATCTTTCAGAATACCCAAAGACACCTGCAGCCTGTCCTTACACCTCCCTTCAGCCTGCCTGCAGTGCCTCCGTAAAGAACGAGTGGTGTAATTTAACCAAGAATCAGGTTTTGTTTTAATAGACCGCATCTTAAAAGGAGCAACAGAGTCAAGAATCTCAGAGCAGGTGAAGTGAGCTGTGGTAGAGTTAATGATACGGCAGCTGCAGGCTGTGGCAAGTGTTTTTTGTGGAGGAGCATGGAGAAATGATCTGAAATGCCAGTATCTAGTATTTCCAAAGTCCGTATTGGGAGGCCATGAGAGATTATGAGGTCCAATGTGTGGCCGTGTTTATGTGTTGGGACATCCAGTGACTGAGTTAAATCAAATGAACTTAGTAACTTTTGAAAGTCATTAATCAACTGGCCGGTTGGACAGCAGACATGAATATTTAAATCTCTGCAAATTAAGAAACTGTCATATTTTGGCATTATTTCGGAGAGGAAGTCCAAAAATTCTGAACTAAAGTCCTTGTTGTATTTAGGGGCATGATAGACAATACTACAGCTGATGCTATCCTTATACACTATTGCGAGTCCGCCTCTGCCTCTTGGGATCATCTGTCACCTGTAAGATATTATAATTTTACTTAGGATAATCATTTCTTAATGTATGGACAATACCGGTCCTGAAAGTGTTGACAATAACTGATATATCTGGTACATTTCATGTTTTTAAGGTTTCCATAGAGATGAGAAGGAACTTGTCCTGAGAAGAGACAGTTTTGTCCCGCTGACAATCCTCTGATCTGCAGTGAGGACTTCAGGACTGAGGACTTTAACAGGATTCTGATGTGCAGCGAGCACAACACTGTAATTCTTCTTGTATATTTGTAAAAGGAAATCTTGTACCTAATTTGTTTAGCAAATAAATGTCACTTTCCTGTCCAAGATGTTTCAAACAATGAATAGAATGTTTTACTATCATTTATTATAACATGATTATGTCAAATTATAAATATTAATATATTGGAACAATCATGTTCAAACTAAATGCATAAATAGAAATATTTTATTATATTAGTAACATTCTCATATTGGTAAACTGAGTTTAAGAAACCTAAATATTAATTATATATAAAAACCTGTTTATATTTATTGCACCTGTGTTTTCATATAAGTTCGTGGTTATAATTCTGCTCTAGAAGCTTTGGTAATACATATTTGTAATAATAATGCTCTATAATTATTCATATTATGTAGTGTCATCACTACATGCTGGACGTTTATAAAAACCTAAATCATCTGAAAATCAGTGTGAATTTGAGCAAGTTATAGTTATTTAAAAGTTCATACAGCATAAACACAGTGTGATGAGTGAGACAGTTCCCTGCAGCAAGATCAAATCAAATCAAATCAAAAATACTTTATTAATCCCCGAAGGGAAATTCAAGTGTTGTTGTAGCTCAGTTATTCTTCAGGGAGCCATAGAGAGTTCTAGCTGTGGACAGGAAGGATCTCCTGTAGAGGGTTCTAGGTGTGGACAGGAAGGATCTCCTGTAGCGGTCTGTGCTGCAGCGGATTATGAAGAATCTTCTGACTGAAGACACTCTGTTGTTGAGTTACTGTGTTCTGAAGAGGATGATGAGGGTTTTCCATCATGTTCTTCATCCTCCTTTGGACAATCAACTCAAGAGACTCCAGTTCAGTCTCCAGGACAGAACCAGCCCTCCTTATCAATCTGTTCAGCCTCCTCGTGTCACATACTCTGATGCGCTGCCCCCAACAGGTAACTGCAGATGTGATCAGCTGACAAACTCTTCTTTTTTCGCTCCTCTTCAAATCTCTGTCTGTCCGTATTGTTTGAAAGCCAGACAGAGACACACTGGAGTCCAGGATATGTCCCTTTAGCCATGTCTCAGTGAAACACATGATGCTGCATTTTCAACAGAGTTTCAAGTTCATCCATTTTGTTAGCAAAGAGATCTCACATTTGTTAATATGACTGATGGAAGTGAAGGTTTAAACTTCCTCTTTCTCTCTCTTCACTCTGCTCCTGCTCTCCATGTCTTCTTCTTTTGAGCTCATCAGGGATCCAGACTTTCAATTTGAGGATTATTTCAGCCTTAGAAATGTCAGTTAGCTGCTCTTACTTGTAAACAAGTCTCTTGTTGCCATGGTTACGCATCATAACAAGTGGCAAAAAAGTGACAAATCCAGCAAAAAACTCGATCAGCACAGCATCCAAATCAGAAGAAAAGTATTTAGCAAATATTTCCAGAAGAAAAAACCATCAAGATATACTCAAAACGAATAAAAAAATGCTAGCAAATGCTAGCTAAGTCACAGAGCTACTCCAACAAGCTGCCACCAGTTATAGCGCTATTCCGGAATTAAGATGGCCTCCATTTGAGGACGTTCGCCCCCTTTGGCCAACAGCGGGGACAAGGCATCTAGTGTTTATATCTATGATATGGATAACTTTCAATCTGGAATCTTCTTCTTCAAATTATTTCCAGCAGGCTGTACACCAACTTAGTGCAATGCTGCCCCTTCTGATCAGTGATGTCTTTAACTTATATTATCAAGTACAGTTTAGTGGAAACAATATACACTATATTACCAAAAGTATTCGCTCACCTGCCTTTACTCATACTATGAACTGAAGTGCCATCCCATTCCTAACGCATAGAGTTCAATATGATGTCGGTCCACCTTTTGCAGCTATTACAGCTTCAACTCTTCTGGGAAGGCTATCCACAAGGTTGAGGAGAGTGTTTATAGGGATTTTTGACCATTCTTCCAAAAGTGCATTGGTGAGGTCACACACTGATGTTGGTCGAGAAGGCCTGGCTCTCAGTCTCCGCTCCAATTCATCCCAAAGGTGTTCTATCGGGTTCAGGTCAGGACTCTGTGCAGGCCAGTCAAGTTCATCCACACCAGACTCTGTCATCCATGTCTTTATGGACCTTGCTTTGTGCACTGGTGCACAGTCATGTTGGAAGAGGAAGGGGCCCGCTCCAAACTGTTCCCACAAGGTTGGGAGCATGGAATTGTCCAAAATGCTTTGGTATCCTGAAGCATTCAAAGTTCCTTGCACTGGAACTAAGGGGCTAAGCCCAGCTCCTGAAAAACAACCCCACACCATAATTCCTCCTCCACCAAATTTCAGTCGGCACAATGCAGTCTGAAATGTACCATTCTCCTGGCAACCTCCAAACCCAGACTCGTCCATTAGATTGCCAAATGGAAAAGCGTGATTCATCAACAGTGGGTTTGTTGAAGCAAGTGTATGATGGTGTCTTCCACTCCAACCCCACGGCAATAAGCAAACTGCAGTGGGTTTTGAAACATGCTTGTTTGCTTATTTAGATGAGACAGTTGAGGTGTGACAGGGAAGCTATGGATGAAGGGCGGGCGGAAGGTCTGTTTGGCTTGCTGCAGGAGAGGAAGATGTTGGGCTTGTGTCTAAACTGAACCTGAAGAACACATTAAGTTCATTGGCTTTATCCAGACATCCATCTAAGTGATCCTCCTTCTGCTTAAAGCCTGTGATCTTCTTCATCCCTGACCACACATCTCTATATAGTTTTGCTGGAGCTTGTTCTCCAAGTAATTCCTGTACATCTTGTTGCTTCTAATCTTGAGTTAAAGTTCTTTTTGTAAACTTGTCAATGCATCCCTGTCTCCCTCACTGAAAGTTCTTTTTTTCTTGTTCAGCAGTTCTTTTGGGTCACTGGTGATCCAGGGTTTGTTATTGGGGAAGCACTTCACTGTCCTCTCCATGTGGCTCACAGAGTGCCTCCCAGTCTGTAGCTTCAAAACATCCTCGAAGAATTTTTCCAGCTTGCTGTGACCACCTCCTCAAAGTTCTTTTGATCAGATTGCCTCTGGACAATGGGTTTGTATACTGAGCAGAGAAAAACAAGATTATGGTCTGCCTTGCCAAGAGAAGGTGGTGCAAAGGACCTGTATGCATCCTTGATATTTGAATGGAAGAAGTCCAGTGTTTTGTTTTCTCTGGTGGTGCAGCAACAAACTGTTGAAATGTTGGCAGTGAGAGAGGCCTGATTAAAATCTCCAGATATCGCCATAAATGCATTTGGGTGCTGTTTTTGTAACTTGGCAACAGTTGAGCCAATGATGTCACATGCAGACCTGGCATTATCTGATAATGGAATGTAAACTGCTACTAAAATAACACTGGTAAATTCCCTCAGTAGATAATATGGATAATGTACGTTTTGTTTTACATGGACAAAAAAAGAGTTATCCGTCATCTCCGTGTCAGTGGTAACAATTTATGACTCCTTTAAAGAAGGTATCACACATTTCAGAGAAAGCAATGAATTCATTTGAACAAAGTTTAACTTGTCTCTTCTCTTTGTCACATTTTGCCCTAAAGATAAACAACCAATCCCTGAAACGATCTTGATTCTTTTACTCTGTATATTCTCAATAAACCTTTTAAAACATCACTGGCGTTCCATTTTATGCATTCTGGTCAAGCCATCAAACATAGCTTACACAGTTAAACACAATTAAACATTGCCTGAGTAACATGAAAACCAAAAAAATATTTCCACATGAAGTTTATTCTAATTTTTATCCAACATGGCAAAAACAACTTGATTCAAATGACAAAGCCGTAAACTGCAACACAACTACATATAAACATTTAACAAATGCAGAAGTATCTTACATTTTTAAACTTTGTAATTCTAGTTCTTCAGAAATCGCATATTTAAATTTATTTTGGAAAAGTAATGAAATTAAACATTTAAATAGTTGATATGTTAACAAACATGCATTAAAGTTATCAGAAGATTTTTAATTTAAGAGTAAATCGTTAGTTTTGATTTCTCTATTTATACGAATATTCGGTAATGCTTCCTTTTACAGTACCCTAATTACTAAGAAATTACCTGGAACTTATATGGTAAATCTTGGTGTGTTACTGGTAATAAGAATGTGTATTAAGTAGGTAATTACAGAGAAAGTACAGCAGAAATTACTCTGCTTTTATCTGATACATATAGAAGATGGAAAATTATAGCATGTATGGGGTAAATACCACATGTAATAAGGAGGTAAATACAGAGGAAGTACTGCTGCATTTAGTAAGAAAAACCTCCACTTTTACCCATCAACTCAATTAGGTTGCGACCAGTTTAGATTTGTAATAACTAAAATTAAAATAGCACCTTCCAATAAATCACCTTTCCTTACATGTCCTTCAGTTTTCTTTAAGCATTTACCTTGTACTTACCCGTAACAACCCCCTACACCTGCAGGAACAGTTTTGCACTAGAATCCTGGTACATCTTAAATACTGGGTATGTTCTTGTTGAGTTTTTTAATATTTACTTAGTAAGTAAGCTGAAACTGAACTGTAAAAGGAAGTCTGGTTTGTTTCCATAGTGTTACCAGGTTCTTACAATATAACTCCTAATATATTGTTCCTTTTTCCATCTGATCAATAGACACACTTTAACCATTTTATCTTCTGCAATGTTGCTAAGTAAAACATTATATTTTACTTAGTAAGTAAGTGGAAACTGGACTGTAAAAGGAAGTCATGTTTGTTTCCATGGTGTTACCAGGTTCTTACCATATAACTCCTAATATATTGTTCCTTTTTCCATGCGATCAATAGACACTTTAACCATTTTATCTTCTGCAACATTGCTAAGTAAAACATGACATTTTACATAGTAAGTAAGTGGAAACTGGACTGTAAAAGGAAGTCTGGCTTGTTTCCATGGTGTTACCAGGTTCTTACCATAAAATTTCTAATACACTTTTACCATCTTATCTTCTGCAATGTTGAAAAGGGAATGATCTTGTAATGTTTCAGGCATTAAAACACTTGAGAGTGCACGGAACAAGGAGCAGAGACTGTTCTTGAAGTTACAAGATTTATTGAGTAGGTGCAGAATGAAATGTCTGCAGGAACACCGGATCTTTGTAACAGGAACTCATGTTGTTCTGCGGTGGGGAAAGGCCAGTCAGTGGGTGGAAACACAAGTGAGTTTTATCAGTGATATTGGAAACAAAGTAAGAACTTACCTTAAGTCTGGCTGTAAGTACTATCTAAGTACTTTGTAAGTTCTACGTTAACACTGAACTTTGTTTCCAATATCGCTGATAAACCTCACTTGTGTTTCCACCCACTGACTCTGGCCTTTCCCCACCGCAGAACAACATGAGTTCCTGTTACAAAGATCCGGTGTTCCTGCAGACAGCTCATTCTGCACCTACTCAAATCTTTTAACTTCAAGAACAGTCTCTGCCTGAAACATTACAAGATCATTCCCTTTTCAACATTGCAGAAGATAAGATGGTAAAAGTGTATTAGAAATTTTATGGTAAGAACCTGGTAACACCATGGAAACAAGCCAGACTTCCTTTTACAGTCCAGTTTCCACTTACTATGTAAAATGTCATGTTTTACTTAGCAACGTTGCAGAAGATAAAATGGTTAAAGTGTCTATTGTCTATATAGTGTCCAAAAATCTCTCTGACTTGTCCGAATACCAGCAAATGCTCTCTAGCTTCACATCCTGCTTAAAGGCTGCCAAGATAGCTTTTTATCAAAACAAAATCCAAAATGCTCCTAGCATGGGAAAACTATTCAAGACATTCAATACTCTTATCCGTCCTCCACCTGCTCAGCCACCCACCGGGCTGACTGCAGACATGTTCGCCACCTACTTCACCGACAAAATCGCCTCCATTAAAAATCAGTTTTCTGAGCCTGACAATCCCAGTCTGGTCCATCCTTCCTCCGGTCAATCGCTCTGCTCCTTCCGCTTACTGAATGAGGACGAAGTCTCCCGACTCGTAGTGGAATCTAATCCAACCACGTGTCCTCTGGATCCGATTCCTACGGATATCCTGCTGAGCATTCTTCCTGCTGTCAAACCTGCAATAACCCACATTATAAACTCTTCCATGAAAACTGGCATCTTTCCTTCAGTTTTCAAGCAAGCCACTGTCACTCCGCTGCTGAAAAAACCGTCGCTCGACCCGGCCCAGGTAGGAAACTACCGGCCAGTCTCGCTCCTACCGTTCATGTCCAAGATCCTAGAGCGAGCCGTTTTCACTCAAGTCTCACAGTTCCTCCACGACAACGACCTACTTGATCCTTATCAATCAGGCTTTAAGCGAGGCCATTCCACTGAAACCGCTCTTCTCTCAGTTGCAGAGTCACTACGGGTTGCCAGATCGGCTGGTCTCTCCTCAGTACTCGTACTCCTTGACCTGTCTGCTGCTTTTGACACCGTCAACCACCTC
>SSNP01000063.1:1838444-1870708 GCA_006937955.1 Pachypanchax playfairii
AAAATTGATACACTTGATGTATCAGCGTCGGAATTAAACTGGACTCCAAACAGTCCGCCTCCTTATATTTTTTTCCTTCTCTTTGAATTCTTGCTTGTATGTTCTCTCAATGTAAGTCGCTTTGGATAAAAGCGTCTGCTAAATGACAGTAGTAGTATTGATCGCATGGAAAAAGGAACAATGTATTAGGAATTATATGGTAAGAACCTGGTAACACCATGGAAACAAACCAGATTTCCTTTTACAGTCCAGTTCCAGCATACTTACTAAGTAAATATTAAGAACTCCAGCAAGAACATACCCAGTATTTAAGATGTACCAGGATCCTAGTGCAAAACTGTTCCTGCCGTTGTAGGGGGTTGGTACGGGTAAGTACAAGGTAAATGCTTAAAGAAAACTGAAGGACATGTAATGAAAGGTAATTTATTGGAAGGTGCTATTTTATGTTTAGTTATTACAAATCTAAACTGGTAACAATCTAATTGAGTTGATGGGTAAAGGTGGAGGTTTTTCTTAGTGAATGCAGCAGTATTTCCTCTGTATTTACCTCCTTATTACATGTGGTATTTACCCCATGCATGCTATAATTTTCCATATATGTATTAGGGAAATGCAGAGTAATTTCTGCTGTACTTTCTCTGTAATTACCTACTTAATACACGTAGTAATTACCAGTAACACACCAAGATTTACCATAAAAGTGCCAGGTAATTTCTTAGTAATTAGGATCAGGAGAGAAATTATTTACACATATATCACTTTAGGTCAACACCAACTCAGTTACTCAAAACAAACATCAAACTACGCTAAATATTTCAAATACTGGAACTCTGTTGTTTCTATTCAGTCATGAATGTCTCTTATGGTGCGTTCACACCGGCCCAACCATCAACTTCATAAGCGGCAAGTTTATATGTAAAGTCTATGGTGGAAGGGCGTCAGACAGACGTCAACGGCTCTGCGGCGCTTTGTGAGCATTATGAGCGGCAACTTTTCAAGCTTTTCTAGCGTTTCAGGCGTTGACGCTTGAAAAGCTAGAAAAGCTCAAAGTTTTGACGTTCATAACGCTCTTGAAGCGGCATGTCAACCAATCAGAGCATCTCATCGTAGTGACGTAAGACGTCACAGCACGTAGCCGGAAAGAACAGGATCAGCCAAAATGGAAGATAAATTAACCTCATCCAAACATAGCTCCTGGAGCAAATGGTTAAACTCACCAAACTCAGAACGCATCTGAAGAATGGGGTGTATCCACAAACGGCGCTGATGCACCCGACGTTGTCTAGATCTATGAAGCAAATAAATCCAAGCCACTGTCTCAATATGATCCGCCATTGCTCCGAACATCCGATAACAAAGGAAGCCCCGCCTTAGCGCTCTTTTTCGGTCAGGCTTTACGAGCTTTAATGCCTATGCAATCTGACTGGCAGGCGTTTTATGAGCTTCAACTTTGAACGTCAAATTTGGAGCGTTATCAGCGTTGCTTGACAAAGTGGCTGGTGTGAACGCACAATTAGAGTCTCGATGTTCACAAGGAAACATCATTTCTGTCCGTGTGGATTCTCATGTGTCTGTTTAGATTACGCATTACTCTGAACCGTTTTTCACAAACCTCACACCAAAATGGTTTCTGACATGTGTGGATTCTCATATGTGTGTTTAAATGTCCCTTTTGACTAAAGCTTTGTCCACAAACCTCACAGGAAAATGGTTTCTGACCTGTGTGGATTCTCATATGTATGTTTAAAATTCCTTTTTGAATAAAGCTTTGTCCACAAACCTCACACCAAAATGGTTTCTGACCTGTATGGATTCTCATATGTATGTTTAAAGTTGACTTTAGACTAAAGCTTTGTCCACAAACCTCACAAGAAAAGGGTTTCTGACCTGTGTGGATTCTCACATGTCTGTTTAAACTTGACTTTAGACTAAAGCTTTGTCCACAAACCTCACAGGAAAATGGTTTCTGACCTGTGTGGACTCTTATATGTGTGTTTAAAGTTGACTTGTGACTAAAGCTTTGTCCACAAACCTCACAGGAAAATGGTTTCTGACCTGTGTGAATTCTCATGTGTGTGTTTAAATGTCCCTTTTGACAAAAACTTTGTCCACAAACCTCACACCAAAATGGTTTCTGACCTGTGTGGATTCTCATATGTCTGTTTAAAGTTGACTTTAGACTAAAGCTTTGTTCACAAACCTCACAGGAAAATGGTTTCTGACCCGTGTGGACTCTCATATGTCTGTTTAAACTTGACTTTAGACTAAAGCTTTGTCCACAAACCTCACAGGAAAATGGTTTTTGACCTGTGTGGACTCTCATATGTGTGTTTAAATGTCCCTTTACACTAAAGCTTTGTCCACAAACCTCACAGGAAAATGGTTTCTGACCTGTGTGGACTCTCATATGTTTGTTTAAATTTCCCTTTTGACTAAAGCTTTGTCCACAAACCTCACAGGAAAATGGTTTCTGACCTGTGTGGATTCTCATATGTCTGTTTAAACATGACTTTAGACAAAAGCTTTGTCCACAAACCTGACAGGAAAATGGTTTCTGACCTGTGTGGACTCTCATATGTCTGTTTAAATTAACTTTTCTAGTAAATCTTTTATCACATTCATCACAACTAAATGATTTTTGTCCAGAGTCTGACACATGTTGCAGTTGAGAGTCAGTATTGTTCACATCCTCGTCCTCTTCATCATCGTCAGTGACATCAGTTTCTGAAGGGCTAGAATCATTTTTTTTGTTAGTATTTAGATCTGGGTTCTGGGTGGTTTCTCCTCCACAGTCCTTTACACCAGGCGTTGCTGTCATCTGGTCAGCTGAGCTGCTGGTTGGAAGATCTCCATGGTTACCTGATTGGTGTTGATGAAGCTGTGGAAACAAAGGATTTTCTTCATCATGCACCCTCTTCAAAGAAACTGCTGTCAGAGGAAACCTGGTGGCATCAGTCTCCTCCTTCACACTGAGCTGCTCTTCCTCCAGACTGATCCAGAGTTTCTCCTCTTCCTCCTTTATGTTGAGGGTCTCTTGTATCTTCTGATCCACAGCAGGCCTCCATTCTTCAGGAGCTTCTTGTTTAATCAACATGGCCTGTTGAACATCTGCAGGAATCACTGAAACACATGTACAATAATGTTAACTTTATATTCACACAAACATCCCATGTTTTACTGTTGAGGTCACAAGTTCACTGGTTTACTGTCAGAACATCTAATGCTCAGCAGAGTCTTTGTTTAGTTTAATCTTTAAGGAACATCTCTCTTAACTGGTTCCATCATGTTTTCATTAGCTTAGCGATAATATAAAGAAATATGATTCACGATGGAGAGATCTTAATGTAAGACCTCAAAAAACCATTTACGGGCATGAATAACAAAAAAGTTATGACTGAACAGAACTTTGCTGTCAGACTTCTGACAAAATGTTCATTTTGTTATTATTTTGGGAACAAAAGTAACAAAATCTAAATGCCAAACTTAATGATGACAGCAGCAGTTAACACCTAGATGTATTAACTGCACTGGTGGAATGTAACAAAGTAAAAGTATATTGTTACTGTACTTAAGTATCTGTACTTTACTTGAGTAAAAATATAAAGAGGTACATTTTACTTTTACTTCACTACATTTTAGAGCGAATATCTGTACTTTTTACATTGCTACTTATCAAATTGTGTTTGCATTATGTACTACATTAAGGCTGTATTCATAAATGACAGTTCGGTGGACTTGGTTCGACTGGGGACCAAATTTGCAACATTGTTGCTGTTTTTAGTTGGTGCGGTTTGGATTCACACTGCACTCTATGAACTGAACTAAAAACCTTTGAAGCATGTTACACCCCCTCCTGTGGTGGCGCTGTGGAGTTACTGCACTACTTTTTTATTGTTGCTAGTGTACTTCCTGGCGCTGCCGCGGACAGTAACACATAAACAAACTTGGAAAACTTGGAGTAGCAGCAGATTCTGGTTAATGTTGGGGTTAATGTTTTGTGTTTGGTAAATGTATCAGATCAATATTCTGCAGCAATGAGCTTAAGATGAGCAGATAATGAGGCAGAGAACTACACGAGGCGGCTGCTCAATATAGTCCACTTCCTGCTTTTAGTGCGGTATCGGTTCGGTTGCGTTCACACATGCAATCGAACCGCACCAGAGTTCATTTCAATCAAACCGAGACCCACGTTTTTAGGCGGACTAGAGTTAGATTGTTTGGTCCAAATCAGAGTTGGGTTGCCTGTTCACACCTCCCCAAACAAACCGTACTTTCTGTGCAAACAAACTAGAGTTCACTTCAAGTGGACTAAACAGGTCTGATGTGAATGCACCCTTATATTCTTTTTGGAAAGCTGTCTCTATGCACATGTTTGCATCACCTGATCAAGCTAGCAAGCTAGCAGCAGTATGAGCCCAGACGGACAGTAGACACATTAACAGCTCCAGTGCTTCAAATTAGTCGTGTGAAAATCCATCACCTCTGAAGTCTTTGGACCCAGTTTGCCTGATTTAAACATATCTCAGCTGGATGCCAGCAGTGTGACTGAGCAACTTAACCAGGTGTTAAAACACCGGCATCGAGGAGTGCGCAGAGTGTACACAGCCCACACCAGTGAAGCTTTGTACTTTCATCATAAAAAAAAACCTATGGGATGTCCATCCTTCATGAGGAGCTTGAGGTAATGTTAATGTTAAACTATATATTGTTTTACAGTAGCTATGATCGTTTCACGTTAGCATTAGCCAGCCAATGTTGCTCCTCATCTGTAGCCGATAACGTTATGATGAACATAGTTACTAATGAATGAATGAATGAATGAATGAATGAATAATCGATCTTGCCAGTATATGTACTAGTGCAGGTACACAGCGAATTTCAAAGAGCTGCCCATGGTGCCAAAAATAACATCTAGTATTAAGTAGTAAATAGAGCTAAAGACAGAGAATACAATTCCGACTCCTTTCACGACAGTCAGTGCAAACAGACAATATGATACGGCTGTAGCCTATAATAAAGATTTCAAACTGTTTTGTACCAAGCACTGCTGGCATAAATTAAGACAGACAACGAAACAAACCATTAACTATACCCTAAACATACATACAGATTCAAGACAGTGTAAACTTGTAGTATGGCAAAATGTTATTTAAGTTATTGTACCAGGTATTACAACAAGTTAATTATCATTACAAAAAGTTTACACTATCATGACTCTCTATGGCTTTTTAGGATATAGTTTGTATATTTTTTTTAGTTGACTAGTTTTTTATGTCTGCTGTGCTGTACAGAACAATTTTGAATATTTATTGTATTTTTACAGTATGTAATGTTTTGGTCATGTGAGTTTCTCTTTTGAGTTTAGAATGATGACTCGAAGGACTTCAGAGACCTCACAAGAATGTCTGTTGAAGAATTCAATATAATCCTGCACAAAGTAGCTCCACTCATTACCAAGCAGGACACTCATCTAAGAAGGGCCATTCCTGCAAAGGAGAGGCTATCCGTTACCCTACGGTTTCTGGCAACAGGTATTAATCAATCACTTTATTTTTGTATAGCCCAATATCGCAACAAACGTTTTTCTGTTTTTTTGCATGAAAAAAAAAAAAAACAGAAAAAACAAACAAAAAAAAAACACTGACAAGTACAGGTACAAAGAAGTACAAAAGTACAAGTACAAAAACATTAAACACTAAGCTCACTGGCCAAACGCAGCATCAAAAAGGAAGGTTTTTGTCTCGTCTGAAATATATTGACCGTGGTATAGCCTACACTTGACATTTTGTGATATTATGTATTTCTGTAATCAAAGTTAATACATTTTAAAGATGCATTAGCCATACAGTATGCGGGCAAACTACTACCAGCACTGTTGCTTACTTTCTATCAATACAGGTCTGAGCAGCACATTAACTTCATGTATTTTCAAATCAGATTTTTGGTTATTGTTTTACATAGGTGCAGCCCCATGTAATGGCTGAATATCATAAAAAGAAACTATACTGAAGTTATTTTAATTTGTTAATTCCTGTAAAAAATTGAACAAGCTTGTGATGTTATAAAATGTTGTGCACTTATGTAAAACGTATTTTTCAGGGGAGACATTCAACTCCTTAAGTTTCCAGTACCGGATCGGTAGCACAACACTGAGCCGGATTGTTGTGGAGACGTGTGAAGCCCTGCATTCTGTCCTAAAAAACGACTTTCTGAAGGTATGTACAATTCCAACAATTATTAGTCATTTCAATAGACATTTTATCAAAAGTGACTTATAGGCATTTAAGAGAATTGGTGATCAACACAAATCCTTACATCTCCCCACTAAACAATCACAAGAAAACAAACAATTTCAATATATTCAAAGTGTGATAATCCTGTCTTTCAGACACCAACATCAGAGGCAGAGTGGCATGCGATAGCCCACGAATACTGGGAGAAGTGGCAGTTCCCAAACTGCCTTGGAGCTCTCGATGGCAAACACATACACATCCAGCCACCAAAGAAGTCGAGAAGCCTGTTCCACAACTATAAGAGCAGGTTTTCCATCCTGCTCATGGCAGTGGTGGATGCCCATTACACATTTACTTATGTGAATGTAGGTGTGCAGGGCAGGGTGTCAGATGCCTGTCTGTTCGCTGAGTCTGACCTCAGAAGCGCCATGGACAGCAACCTTCTCAATATCCCCTCTGTTGAGCCGCTGCCAAACACTGACGTGCAGATGCCCTACATGTTCGTTGCCGATGAAGCCTACCCCCTGAGAGTGGACCTGATGAAGCCCTACCCTCACCGTCAGCTCAACAGGGAGCAGAGGCTGTTTAACTACTGCCTGTCAAGAGCATGCCGCACTGTGGAGAATGCTTTTGGGATCCTGGCAAACCGTTGGAGAGTCTTTCGCTCAACCATCTGCCTGGAAGCAGAAAAGTTGTGAAGATCACAATGGCATCCTTATGCCTCCACAACTTTCTGCGGGAAAGGAGGTCTGATCCATACCTGCCTCCTGCATATGTGGACTGGGAGGATGAGGACCACCGACTGGTCAACGGGACATGGCGGCAGGAGGAAATGCTACAGTCTGCAGAGATGGGACGGGCCAGGAATCCCCCCGTTGCAGCCAAGCAGCAACGGGAGCAGCTGAGGGACTATTTCATCTCTCCTGCTGGCAGTGTGTCTTGGCAGGAAGATCACATCTAGATGAGTGTAATCTGTATCTACCTTGAGTCATGTGTAAATATGTTTTGAGTTGTGTAACATTGACAAATGTGAGGAAAAAGGCATCCGGTTTTATTTTATTTTACTTTATTGAAATTCTGTTGTTTTTGTGAAACTAGCCTACATCAGTGCGGCTCCATATGTGTTCAAAAACTTACAAACATATTCAGACAAATTTAAATGTAATAACTAAAACATCAAATTGTGTGTCCTCTATTGCATTCTGATAACAAAAGCTTTAACACAGAGCAGTGAAATATTGAACACAAACAGTATAATAAACAATACCATTAACAGTTACAAAGAACTGCAATAACATTACAAACTTGTAAACGTTACACAATGTAAACTTTAGTGGACTACAGACCCAGGTTTTTAAAAACTTGTGTTGATGGTGTCGTCATTGAGCATCCCCATGAAGCTCTGTTTCTGTGTCTTCTGGTTGATCTTCTGTTGACACGAACTACAAAAAAGCACAACTGTTGTAGAAAGGTTCTGATGTGTACAGACGCAATACACTGCACTATATTAAAACAATATAGACAAGAACATATGATTTGAAATGTATATACTTACTCTCAAACTTTCAGAATGTCGATGGACAACATGTCGTTTTAAAAAGTCAAGATGGTTTATGATCCATATCTGCCTTGGTGTTTGACCTCTGTAACCACTGCTACTTGGTTGTGTTTTTAATAATTTGCTGAATTGAGTGTGAAGAGAAGCCACTCTCATTTGCACCTCAAGGACTGAAATAATATAAGCAGAGAAGTTCTAAAGTTAACGCATGTAATCCCTACTTTTCCTAGATGCGATCTTGCAATCGAGGTAGCTACAAAAAAGCATAGTATTATGTTTCTATTAACAGGAAAGATTGATGCACAGAAAAAAGCAGAACTCAACTCATAATTAACGTAAAGTTATAGGCCTATCTGTATAACAAGAAAGATTCCGTATAGCCTATATTACATATATTGGTAGATAGGCTAGAACATTACGTTAATTATGAGTTGAGTTCTGTGCTAACATCTTCATAGAAACATGACAGGTGTAACGATAGCTAGCTTCCTCAGTTGCAATTAAAACTATACGTACCAGGTAACTCCAGGGCAGATGCTATTTGATTCCAGGAATTGTCCTTCATCCCTCTGTCATGGTATGCTGCAGAAGTCACATCAAAAAGATTTTTGTGTTCTCTCCATAGCTCTACTAATCTCTCTTCTAGCAGGTGTGTCCACCGCACATGTCTGAAGTTGGGATTGCCCGCCATTGTTTAAAGCTCCACCGGTGTCTTCTGCGCAAGTGCATACTGTACGAGCTACGGCGAAAATTTCTGACATGCCAGAAGTTTGATGGGGAGGTCGCAGCATTACCACTAGAACGTAGCAGCAATTAATCCTTCCTGGTGAGTGTTCTCACACTGTACAGCTTACGACCTCCTGACCGGACATCCCGACGCTACGATGTTTCCACGATGACGCAGCGTGGTCTGCGACGGCAAAATCGTGACGAAATCCCCTCAAAATTGCACAGTGTCCGCCCGGCATTAGACGAGCCGGTGGGGAAATCAGGACGCCAATATTACCAACTAGCGGGAAAAGCTATTTTGATCTTCTTTTCCTACAGCTGTTTTAGCCTTTTCCGGTGCACCGCTGCTGATAATAAAAAAAAAACAACAAAATTTCTAGCTCTGAAAAAAAAATTTGTTGTGATATCTCAAGAAGACTAAATTAAGAGAGACAATATTTTTGTTTGTTGTTTTAGTATTTTGTGAAATAAGTAGGACCTATATTTAGTATGGATCGCATGAGAAACCCCATTAAACAGAAATATATGGTTTATGGTATTATGTTCAGTGTTTTAGGTAGAAGTTTTAAATGTCCTACATTCTTAAACGTTGCTTGAATGAACCAGGTCTGCATGCAGCTAGCACTAGCAGCTAGTGCAGACAAGCTTCTGCGACAAGAAAGAACAACTCAGGTCTGTAATCTGCAGAAAATATCGGCGACAAAGTTACACAAAAAGCAGTTAAGTGTTATTAGAAATCTCATCAGATTTGTTGTTAGACACTTTTTAGAGAAAAAAAGTAATCAAGGAGGTCTGGAAATTTAGTTAGAAATAGCAAAGTTGGCAACACTGGTTGGGTGCAGGGTGATACGCTGATTTCAGAACTGTGTATGAACACCACTGTTGCTGTGTTTATCTAGCGTTACTGCAGTTAAATCCCGACTATTGAGCACAGACGGCTAGGGATGGGTATCGTTAAGGATTTATCGATACTACTACTCTTAACGATACTCCTTCGATCAGGTACTTTATCAGTCCTTTTTTTTTTTGAAAGACTAAAACAAAAGGGGAAAAACACAAACAAGGATCTATAATTATTCTATTTTTTTAATAATTGGAACAGCAAATCACAGAAAATAAATAACTACATAATATAAAATTAAAAAAATAAATAACCTAATAAAAACACCATATAAACAACTTCTTTTATATATCAAAAACAAAAAATACTATTTTAAAAAGTTTAAGGTATTCAAATAAAAAATATCAAACATAACTTTTCCATAAAACAGTGCAATTAAGAACCAAAATGAAAGATTTTGAATGTTTAAGTGTTAAGTTTAAAATAAGTCCTCTGATTCAGGGCTTGTTGTTGCTGCTGCACTCAGTCAAACACTGTGAGCGTCTCTCTGTTTGTATTTGGTGTATTTTAGCAAGTTGTTTGGTCAAATTACTCATGTTCCCGCCTTTGCAAGCAAAGCTTTTATTGCGTTTGTGACAGTGTGTATTGTCGGCATCTATTTTTTGTAAAATGAAGCCAAATTTTGGATCTTTTCGGTTGCTCTGTCATCGTACCTGCGTGTAACTGCTAGTGAGTGGAGCTTCTAGTGAGAGCACGATGCGAATACGGGAGTGCACAGCTGTCTCCCGAGGCCTGAAGGAACAAGCCGGAACCACCCGAATTTTAATACAGACAGATTGAAAGGTCTGTTAATCAGTGTTTCCTAACGTTTTTTAGATACAAAATGTTTCATGTTACTGGTTAATACTTAAGAAATAACCACAAAGTCCTGAAATTTGTATGAAATGGCCTCTTTAAGTAAAAAAAGTGAGTACTTCATCCACCACTGATTAACTGCTGCTTAAAAAAACATTGTTCTCTCAATGTAAGTCGCTTTGGATAAAAGCGTCTGCTAAATGACAGTAGTAGTAGTAGTAGTAAAAAGAACCTAAAAAGAGGCAGTTTGTGTCAGTTAGTATCCTGATACTAACAGGATTTCAATTAACTGTGAGGCAATATAGATATTCGTCTTTTACTTTTAAAGAGGACAAAGCCAAAACTGTATATTTTTACTTTTAAAAGAGGACAAACGTTTGTTTTGTGGTTGTGTGTCAGTCATCAGTTAACACACTAAGTAAAAGCAGACAACAGCTACAAAAGTTTTAATTAAGATGTTAAATCATTTGCTACCTGAAAACTAACTAATCTTTAATTATCATCATCACGCTGATAGAAAAATTAAAATATACAAACCTAATAAGTAGAGTTGATCATTTGGGAGGCTAACAGCATCCAGGTTTCTGTTTTGTATCTCCGATTTTGCTACACACGACAATTCCTGTTTGTTATCATCTGCTGCGTTTTCAAAAACCCCTGATATTTTTTCCTTTGCGATGTCCAGTCGCTGTTTGACCTGTCGCCACATCTTGGTTAGTTATAATCCACCAACAATCTTCTTTAACAGTTACTGAGCTGCTAGAAACGAGTCTTCCGCTTTTGCTACGTTTACCTCTTTACCCCCCTCCCATACAATTAGGAAAGCCTACACAACACCCCAAAGAAAGAAACAGCGCCCAAGCCAAAGAAATCAACTTAAACAGTCTTCTCTTACAAAACACGTTTCCAGTTTTTGTTCATCTTCTTCTTCTTCTTATTATTATTATTATTTCCGGCAGGCTGTGCCTTTTCCTGTTTTAAAATCTTGTTTTTGTAAGAAGCGATTCATTGACTTACCGCCACCTGTTGGAGCGGAGTGAGAACTGCAAAGTGGACCGACAGCGCATCAGATAACTTTAGATCATACCACTAGTTCTGCTGGTGTTGCTATCCGACTAAAAAACTTTAAGGGCGACGTTATTTCTCATGTAGTTGACAAACGCGGACATTAGATCATTCTAATTGTGCACATTGATGGTTTGAGATTTACAAGTTTCAAGTTTATTTATTTATAAAGTGCCAGCTGACAAACTCATTTCAAGGCACTTCACAGAAAAATCAGTCAATTAATAATAAAAAAAAATTCTACCTAAGGAACCTGCCGATTGAGCTCATTTATCCTGATAAACATTTATGGATATAATAACAAAAGAGAAAACACCAAACTTCGAGGAAATTGGCCTGAAAATTGAAGAACTTCAAAATAAGTATTCATCTGATAATATTATATTTGGAGGTGATTTAAACCTTGTTCATGATGATTTTTTAGATAAATTACCCTCCAAATATCAATCTGGTCACCCAAACACTACTTATGAACGGTTTTGCTATGAACATAATTTTGTTGACGTGTGGAGACACTTAAACCCTGATAAAATACAGTTTTCTTGGTTTGGATCCAAATACAGCCTAAAATCTAGACTTGATAATTGGTTAGTTACAAGTCACCTTTTGAACAACTACAGTAGTTCCACAAAGAACTCCAGCGATGCCGATAGAAAACAAACAAGGGGTGACTCCTATGCAAATTCCCAATTCTAACGGAGGCGTTTCTTATTTTGGGGGAAGAGGGGGGCGTGTGCTATTACTTCTGTTGGAGACCAGAGTTACTATGGCAACACAGCACGCCAAAAACTGCCCCCCAGCCCAAACCGCAACATATTATGACACGTATCATACATCAAATGAACCGGATTGGAGACCCGATGTTATTGATCAAGGTATTGTGGTGTTTCGAGTTGACATGGCATGGCAACAAAAAAACCCAGCCTCTCATTGAAAATGAATGGAAAACGCACAGAAAACCCCCAAAAAGTAACCTTTTTCTAGTTGCTACTACATCAACATACTTTCACCTACCAACACCATTCCACCTTATTGCGCAATTAGAGTCCGGTATTCGAAGCAGACACACAGCTAAAACAACAGCAGTTCATACAGGATGCCTGAATGTTGTTGAGTGTATTCCTGCTTTAATAAACAGAATGTTGAGACCAGGGCTCATGGGATTTCAGAGGTAAGACTGGACATTGTTGTTTTTTTCGGACAAAATACATATTTTGTACGGTATGTCCACCAGCCTGCTAACATTAGCTACACAGGAACACTGGTGTTTATTCATCTGACACTTTAGAAATTATATATTCCATAACATCAGACGCTCAGAAAAACACCAAAAAGTAACCTTTTTCTAGATGCTACTGCATCAACATACTTTCACCTTCCAACACCATTCCACCTTATTTCTGGTCACAAGAGATAGGTCTACTTTATTTAAATATCTCTTACAAAACTCAGACCACGTGGCCGTGGTGACGCCGTACGCCATGAGAAGCACCCGGTTTACACACAGGACAGACAGTATAACCTGCGATGATGTGTGACACATCAAATTGATCAGTTTAGGAAGGAGATGTGGACTGTGATATCTACATGAACCTTGGGGTTACCATGGCAACACAGCTTGCCAAAAACACCACCTGAAACACTCTCCAGCACCATCTGTTAGACATAACCCCACGTATAACACATCAAACTGACTGTGGTGCTAAACCTAGATGCTCTATCATGGTTTTGAAGTTTTTGGGTAACCATGGCAACAGAATACACAAAAACCAGGCTCATTTCTTTAAATCCCATGTTAATGTAGCAGAATGGGGCAATATGTCTAGAAAAAAAATAAAGAACACAATGCCACCTTGACAGTTCAGCCCAAGGAAATATGTTGAACACCAGTCACATAGATAAATAGTACTAATTGTCGGTTCTCAGCTGTGGTGTGTGGTGTTTGTTTTGGAAGGCACTAACCTCTCCTTACAGGGCGTGGCAGCAGGTGATCAGTGGATCCAGGTGCGGCTCATTACCCAGCCCTCTGTGGCTGGGTACATAAGCAGAGGAGGAACTGGAGACAGACGCCAGTTTGTTACAGCTTTAACCGTGGTAACGTGTGGCCGACTTTAGTATAGTCAGAAAAGCAAACAACTAGTGTGTAAACTTACCTGTTCTTTCCTTCCCATTCCTCCTAGTCCTCGTCCTGGTCCTGAGCGCCTCCACTTGCGCTGGCCGTCTGCCGCGCTGTCCGGAGGGCTCGTGGTTCCGTCGTGGTCCGGCACGACTGTCTCCCTGTTCCTGGTCCTGGTCTGTTTTGGTTCCCCTCTGGATCTCCCGCACCTGTCCTGGTCTCGGATAACATCGCTGTCACCCCTGTCTCACCTGGAACCCTGGAAACAAACTCACACCTCGGATTACCTGCACCACCTGCCGCTCTACTGGATACACCACCACCACTGCTGGTTCCTCAGTCTCTCCTCCTCGCACTGCCTGCCTTCCCTCACCGTAAGTCTGTGAGCACACTCCCCATGCACCGCAACCTCTATTATCATCACGTCACCATATACCCAGCACTAACCAGTCTCTCCTCCACTATCAGATCTCCTCCCGTGCTGCCCCGGTCCCGGATCTCGAGAGTTGTCTCAGTTCCTCTGCTCATTGTGATTCTGTGCACTGTATATATTAAACACTGCTCCAGTCTTACCCTCTGACTCCTGTGTGTGTGTGTCTGAAGTCTGGGTCTACATCAGAGTTCAAATATAACCTCAAGCATGACAGAACAAACTGGCCAAATGAACTCTCAGACCCAGTCTCAGACCACACTCGTCCAGCAGGGGGTCCTGCTGGGTAAACACGATCAGTTCATGTCTGAGATCGCTGAGAAACAAGCAGCGATAACCACGGATATCCAGAACCTCTGCCACCAATTCAAAGACCTCGCCGCCCTTGTCCCCAGCAGCTAAGTTCCCCCGTACTCCTCACACTACGAGGTGTCCATTCCCTCTCCGGCACCTTTCGATGGAAACCGAAAGAACTGTAAGGGGTTTCTTATGCAATGTCGGATTGTTTTTAATCGAGCTCCTCTCTCCTTCAGATCAGACGCCAGCAAGACGTCATACGTTATTGGGTGGCTCCGAGAAAAGGCACTAAGGTGGGCTGAGGCATATGTTGAAACTAACCCCATTGAACTAACCCCTTATGCAGAGTTTCTGGAGGCGTTTAAGCTCACCTTCTCCGAAGGGGGCACGCAGGAGGATGCGATGCTGGCAATACTCGCTCTCCGGCCGGGAGGCCTACCTATGACTGAGTTTGCTCTGGAGTTCAGAACGCTAGCGGCACGGACAGACTGGACGGATTCCACACTCCGGAGCGTCTTTCACAACGCACTCTCAGAAGCCCTGCAGGATGACATTGCGAGCCGGGAAGAGCCCAAGACTCTCGACGGCCTGATCAACCTGGCGATCCGCCTAGACAACCGAGCCCGGGCGCGACGTCGGGTCCGAACCTCCTCCTCCGCTCCTGAGGTAAGCCCTACACCAGTCACTAGACGGCGCCAGCAGGCTGAACGTTCTCCTTCTCCCGAGCCCATGCAACTAGGGAGAACACGCCTGACTCAGCAGGAGCGTCAGCGCCGCCTAGCGGCTGGACTTTGTATGTACTGCGCTGCCTCCAGTCACCAGGTACGTCACTGTCCGCTTAAGTTAAAAGATTAGGCCCGTCAGTGAGTGTGGGGGTCATGACGGGCCCAGATCATAATAAACTCCGCTTAACTTTACCAGCATCTGTACAAAAGCCTCCTAGCGTAGCCATACCATGTTGTGTTTCACAAGATGAGAGGTCCAAATCCTGCAACCCCATGTCACTCAGAACTTTTGACATCCTCTCTTCAGTTATTAGGGTCTGCGTGGAGTCTTTGGTGTACTGTGTGCTAGATTGGATGCATTCAGGTTTTGTGAGGTCATGCACAGAAACACAGGTGGACACATAAGCAACCTTTACATTTCTCCTCAGAGTGATAGGCTTTTCAGTTGGATTCACAATCTTGACAGGAACACAACAATCACCATACAATGATGTCACAACCCTCCCCACTTGAATCTGTCCAGGTCTACATTTGGACTGTGTTGGCTCAATAATAACTGAACATCCAAGCAGTGAAACATCAGATGCAGGCAGCTTGGCCCAAACTAGATGTTCAGATAGAGGCTGGAGGGTCACAGACCTATCTTGGCTGTGCCCACTTTGACAGGTTTCACTTCTGGGTCCCCAGTCACCACATCTGACAGCAGAGACATTAAACAAGGTAGATTTTCTTTTTGAATGTCGGAGGAAGCGGCAGTTGTCTCATTAACAGTCATTTTCATTTGTGAAATCAGCCATCTGATTGCATTACTGCCTAGTATCATTTCATCAGTCTGGCCAGGAACCACTAAAACAGGGATTATGACTTTATAGCCAAAAACTGATATAGTGAGTTCATACAAGGCAGATGGTGTAGCAACATGGTCTCCACATCCAACAATAACAAAGTCATTAGCTGGTTTCTTATCCATGTTCATTAAACTTTTGGAAAGTTTTGTTTCAGATCCCTCACTTATGGTGCATGCCATTGATCCACTATCAACCAGAGCTTTGAGGAAATGTTGATCTCCAACAGCTACATCAGTGTAGAACAGGCTGTCAGTCTTTGAAAGTCTCTGAAGGGCTTGTACAATCAGTGTTTTTTTGTGATGGAACTTTGCTGCTGTAATTAAGGTAGAGTGCCTCACGATCATCCTGTGTAGAATCTAAAGAGGGAGTGTTGCTAACTTGATCTGCGCTGTCCTTCCCTCCACGCAGATCTGTCAGTTTTCCTGCTGGTTGTCGGAAGCCAGTTGGTTTCTCTGCTGGCAGTTTCTACTAGAGTGATCAGGAAGGTGACACATGATGCACAGATTATTCTGACGACAGTGTGCACGTGTAGTGTGAGAGCTGTCATTACACACAGAACACGGTGTATCATTCAGTCCTTTAATATGTGGCAAATGGCTCTTCATAGGGCTGCCTTCTAATGGTCTGGGGGTAGCCTTGGCCTTGAAGCAGTACCTTTTCCAACATGCCAATCAATCTTTCCTGGGCTGAATTATCTGGAGATACACAATGTTGTAGTTCACGCTATTCTTCAGCTGCCAGTGCAGTGCAGTTCACCTCTGCTCGGTTCATACTAATCTTGTTCCCCTTCTCAGCAGATTCTCGTCCCTTCTCCAGATGATATTCATCCAACACCTCCTGAACATTTCGTGCAGACCACTTATCAATTGTTTTGGCTCTGAAAGTGAGGGCTAAATCTTTACTTGGACAGTGCCTAATGAACATACGAGTGACTTCAACACTTGGTTTATCAAGCGATTTACCCTGTTCTTTAAGACGGCTAACAGCAACATCAGCAGCTCCATTCAGCCTCAGCCAGTATTCGAATGGGTCCTCATTCTGTTTTGGCTGAGTGGAGTAAAAATCCACAAGTGCCATAGGAGAGCACTGATCTGACACAAAGTGCTTCCGCAGAAGTCCATAGATGGCTTGTGGATTTTGCTGGACATCAATCCCACAGTTCCTGATTCCAAATCTCATCATCATCATCAGCCTTTATTTATAAAGCACATTTAAATGGCGACAACGCCAACAAAGTGCTGTACAAAAATGAACTACACAATAAAAACAACCAGACAAATACAACATCATAAAAAACATAAAACCAATAGCTAAACTCAATCCATCGTCAACAAAGGTTACACCACCTGTGCCAGGAAGGCCAGGGAATAGAGATTAGTTTTTAACCTAATTATAAAACTAGAGAGGCAAGGGGCAAGTCAGGGGGAGCTGATTCCAGAGAGTAGGTGCACAAACTGAAAAGGCCCGTAGCCCACGGGCCTTATAACGGGCAGGAGGAACAAGCAGGATGTGCTGTCAGCTGACCTCAGTGTTCTCGGCAGAATATAGGGGTGTCAGTTTGGTCGAGCGGCCATGGAGGCAAACTTCCCAGAAGGAGGACTAGGAGTCAAGAAGGCATTAATTTACCGTGACTTTATTTTGGTGCTCACTTATGCTCCAACACATATCTCATCCTAACACCAACAACAACTGACTGACACAGAGAAGCTTATATAACCTGGGAAACATTAACTTAATTGGAACAAACCATTCTACACAAGACTCAGGACTCAGACAAAATACAAAAATACAAACATCAAACCACAATACAATATCAACAACAAAATAAGACAAATATTTACAATATTTAGAAACCTTCACTACCCTTTTTCATGCCTCATCACATTTAATACATTATTTGACCTTTTTCATTTACAAACAAAAAAATGGTTTCTCCAGACCCATTCACCTCCTGCCTTCCCAGGCGGAACTAATAAATTGTTTGTAGGTCCCGGGACACAATTTCCCTGTGCACAACCATAGACCAGGAAGAGGCAGAGGTGAGTAAATGGCTGCAGCAACAATCCTTCCTTTTACAATGTTACAATTAACTGCCAGGTATATTGTTTGCAGTAACTTTGAAATAACCCTGATCTGTTTTCTGTTAAAGCATTCTGGGTGTCGGCTGTTGGCTGTCATAGGGTGGCGCAGGCAGATGCTGTGCAAGGCAGACACACCCATGGCTGACAGCAAACAATTGTTTGTATGCCTCCAACAGTAAATAAAGTAAACAACAAATAAAGATTTAAACTGATACTCAATCATTGACTGTTTATTTTCTCATTTTAATACAACCTGTCAACTGAAAATTATCCAAAACAAATGTCAATTAAAACACATAAGCAAATATAATGGTGACTCACTGTCACATCTCCTTCCCCCCTCTCCCAAGGGTACAGTACTCAGTCTTCATGTACCCTTGAAAGAGAGTCTGCAACCAAATTGGACTTTCCTGATCGGTACTGCACAGTAAAATCATAAGGCTGCAGAGACAGGTACCAAGTGGTGAGACAGGTGTTAGTGTCCTTTGTTCGCTTCAACCACTGCAGGGCACGGTGATCAGTCTCAAGAACAAAATGTCGTCCAAGCAAATAATATTTCAAAGAGTCAATAGCCCACTTCATGGCCAAACACTCCTTCTCAACTGTGGAGTATCGAGTCTCACGATCCAGAAGCTTCCGGCTCAGGAGCAAGATGGGTCGTCTGCCTTCCTTTGTCTCCTGCAGAAGGACCACTCCAAGACCCACAGCTGAGGCATCTGTCTGCAGGATGAAGTGCTGAGTGAAGTCAGGACTGTGAAGAACAGATTTTGTTGAGACAGCATCCTTCAGATCCCTGAAAACTCTGTCACACTCCTCTGTCCATTTCACTTTATTCGGTGCTGATGATTTTGTGAGATCAGTTAAGACCGCAGCTCTGTCAGCAAACTGAGGCATGAATCTCCTGTACCATCCCACCAGTCCCATAAAAGCACGGACCTTCTTCTTTGTGACTGGCACAGGGTAAGAGTGGATAGCCTCCACTTTCCCAACTCGAGGTCTGACCACGCCTTGACCAACCACATGGCCCAGATACTCCACTTGTTGCTGAGCCAGAGAACATTTGCCTGGGTTGATGGTCAGCCCAGCTGTTTTGATCAGATGAAGAACATGGCGCAGATGAACGAGATGCTCCTCCCACGTCTGACTGAAAATGACCACATCATCCAGGTAGGCCGCTGCAAATTGTGGTACATCTCTTGGCACTTGGTCCATGAGTCTCTGGAAGGTAGCTGGTGCCCCCTGGAGGCAAAATGGCATCACTCTGAACTGATACATGCCGTATGGTGTCGTAAAAGCCGTCAGTTCTTTAGTCTCAGGTGCAAGGGCCAGCTGCCAATAACCTTTGGTCAGATCCAGTGTAGTGATGAATTTAGAATTACCAACTCTCTCCAATAGCTCATCAAGACGGGGCATGGGGTATGACAAAGGTCTAGACACTGAGTTCAGATATCTAAAATCAATACAGAAGCGGAGCGACCCATCCTTCTTTGGCACCAAAACAATAGGGCTGCACCACTCACTGATTGACGGCTCTATGATACCAAGCTGTAGCATCACATCTTCTTTTTCCGTCTCTCGTTGTGAACGGGAGCTCCAGCTGCTCCCTTATCTCTGCTCTCCTCCCCCACTGTTCCTGCTTTTTTCGTCTCTGTGTTTCTCTAAACTGGGTGCGCTGCTGGATCTCACTGGAAGGATTGGTGCCACCTTGGAGAAGTTGCAGTTTCGGCTCAGAGTGGAGAAGTGATTGATTGATTATTGGTACTATGCAATTTGGCCTAATTCGGACTATTCAGACTTTTTTCCACAATAGTGCACCATATGGACAATGAGAAGCTGTTGCAATTCTTCAGCTTCGACTTAATCTCTGTTATCTCATTTCGGCTGGCCTCAAGGCCAAAACACTAAATTCCTCCTGGAGCAGTGAGCACCGAGACACACAGCCCCCTCCTTACCCGTGTCCACCGGGCGCCAAAGACTGTGGAAGACATAACATCTGCGTTGTCCCAGAGACAATGTCCTTGATAACTCTCTGCACACAACCACATACACTGATTACATTCACATCCTCAAGAAAGTTCTCAACATGTCTCGTGAACCCCCCCCCCGCTGGAGGTTTTTATTTCTTATAACGAGCGCCCCCTCTTGATGGGGCACTGGGTGTAGGGAACCTTTTTTCTCCTCCCTCTGACCTTACGTGGTCTTATTCATCTTTTTTTTTTTTCCTAACACACAGGCTGATGCGTGCTTATGTACAGTAGTAACATTGTTCAATATTGTGCACATGGAAAAAATATAAACACACTTTATAAACACAATACTCTCCTTCCTTTATCAGAGCTTAGAGAGACATGTTACCTTAGAGGAAAACTTACCCCCCTGCCTGGATACAATCTGAGATTTAAAAAATAACATGATAAATGGGAGTGACTGGCAGACTAAGGAGGCGTGGCATTCTGTGCTGTGACTGACATGTCACTCTGACTGACACACATGCCAGAGAGAGACAGGTGAAATGGAGGAATATTTGGATGAGACGAACAGCTCTGATCCGTATCGTTTCAAGCCGATAGTTTGCCCTGACGCGGATTGGCGGATTAGAATGAGGCTCTTCTCTACTGGTACACTGTTAGCCAACGCTTTTAGCTCCAGTTACATCGTGTGACTCTGCAAACAGGTGCAGCTGCGCGTGACCGCACTACCGTTTCAAGCCGATGGTTCGTACTGCAGCGGCTTCAGCATCTTAGAATGGGTCCTGTATATTGTTGTTGATCAAAGCAAAAGCTAAATTCTGATTAGCTCGTGCAATATCTGTGACTCAGCCTCATCAGGCTGCGCGCTGGACCGCTGCACATTATTATCTGCACAAAAGCATGTTTCAGAGAGGTGTCCAAGGTATAAATCAAAGTATCTCAGCATGAAGAGAAAACCCTTCAGTAATGTGCTAAAAATATGTTTTCACACAATCACAAACACTAAAATGAACTCTGATAATGGCCGTATACACTTCCTGTTCAAACTCACTCACTACTGAGCGGAGGTGTGGTCGAGATGCTGCTCTTTTTATAATCAGCAGCGGCAGGATCATGATGTCGCGATTAAAGAAAATAAGGTTTCAGCCAATAGCGATGCCTGATCCAATTCAAGTGCAGTGTCATGTTTTAAACCTGAAGAGGGTGCTCCACTAATGGTTTTTGGTATAAAATAAATAGTTTTATAAAAAAAGTGCAAAAATACTAAAAGCAAGACCCAGAAATGTAGGCAGGACTATTATTCTATCATTTATAGAGTTTATCAGCAAAAAAAAGTTGATTTGGGGGTAAGTTGCACTTTAACAGTGATCCTCGTAGCTTTGAGGATTACCCATAATACCTTGCTCTCTAGCTGTGAATGCAGTTCAACCTTTGTCCAGCAGAAGGTGCATTTTAGCAGGATTTAACCTGAACTATTTTAACTACACTCGCCGGCCACTTTATTAGGTACACCATGCTAGTAACGGGTTGGACCCCCTTTTGCCTTCAGAACTGCCTCAATTCTTCGTGGCATAGATTCAACAAGGTGCTGGAAGCATTCCTCAGAGAGTTTGGTCCATATTGACATGATGGCATCACACAGTTGGCGCAGATTTGTCGGCTGCACATCCATGATGCGAATCTCCCGTTCCACCACATCCCAAAGATGCTCTATTGGATTGAGATCTGGTGACTGTGGAGGCCATTTGAGTACAGTGAACTCATTGTCATGTTCAAGAAACCAGTCCGAGATGATTCCAGCTTTATGACATGGCACATTATCCTGCTGAAAGTAGCCATCAGAAGTTGGGTACATTGTGGTCATAAAGGGATGGACATGGTCAGCAACAATACTCAGGTAGGCTGTGGCGTTGTAACGATGCTCAATTGGTACCAAGGGGCCCAAAGAGTGCCAAGAAAATATTCCCAACACCATTACACCACCACCACCAGCCTGAACCGTTGATACAAGGCAGGATGGATCCATGCTTTCATGTTGTTGACGCCAAATTCTGACCCTACCATCCGAATGTCGCAGCAGAAATCGAGACTCATCACACCAGGCAACGTTTTTCCAATCTTCTATTGTCCAATTTCAATGAGCTAATTGTAGCCTCAGTTTCCTGTTCTTAGCTGAAAGGAGTGGCACCCGGCGTGCTCTTCTGCTGCTGTAGCCCATCTGCCTCAAAGTTCGACGTACTGTGCGTTCAGAGATGCTCTTCTGCCTACCTTGGTTGTAACGAGTGGTTATTTGAGTCACTGTTGCCTTTCTATCAGCTCGAACCAGTCTGGCCATTCTCCTCTGACCTCTGGCATCAACAAGGCATTTCCGCCCACAGAACTGCCGCTCACTGGATATTTTTTCTTTTTCGGACCATTCTCTGTAAACCCTAGAGATGGTTGTGCGTGAAAATCCCAGTAGATCAGCAGTTTCTGAAATACTCAGACCAGCCATTCTGGCACCAACAACCATGCCACGTTCAAAGTCACTCAAATCACCTTTCTTCCCCATACTGATGCTCAGTTTGAACTGCAGGAGATTGTCTTGACCATGTGTACATGCCTAAATGCACTGAGTTGCCGCCATGTGATTGGCTGATTAGAAATTAAGTGTTAACGAGCAGTTGGACAGGTGTACCTAATAAAGTGGCCGGTGAGTGTATGTTACATCTGCATCCACATCTTGTTCTTTTTAACTCATCAGGGATTTGGGGTTTCAATGTGAGGATTATTTCAGCCTTAGAAATGTCCATTAGCTGCTCTTTCCTGTAAACAAGTCTCTCACTGCCATGGTTATTCATCATAACAAGTGGCAAAAAAGTGACCAATGAAGCAAAAATCCCTCAACCAGCACAATACCCAAATCAGAATTAAAAAGTATTTCAAAAGTAATATTAGCAAGAAATGCTTAAAAAGAACAAACATTACTAGCAATGTCACAGAGCTACTCAAAGAAGCTGCCACCATGTGCTATTCTATTCTATTCTATTCTATTCTATTCTATTCTATTCTATTCTGTTCTGTTCTGGCCCATTGCAATAATTACACTTTTTAAGCAATGGGGAAAGTCTTCTTTTCATCTAGTCCTTCTCTAGTGAAACTGACTTGGTGCCCCTTTGTGGACAAACTGAGTAATTGCAACACTACATACATTTTAAATGTAGGCATGCAGTCTCTCCCTGGCTGCAGGGTGGCACACTTGGTAGACCTGTTGCTTTGCAGCAAGAAGGTCCTGGGTTCAAATTCGGGCTGGGGCCTTTCTGCATGGAGCTTGCATGTTCTTCCTATGCATGGTTGGGTTTTCTCCAGGAACTCTGGTTTCCTCCCACAGTCCAAAAACATCCAAGAGGATAGTTAACCTTTCGCTGGCCCCGCCCCCAAACCAGTGTCCAATCACACAACCGTTACTATGTGAATAGGTCTGAAAAACATGAACTCCAGTCAAGATGGTGAAGTGGTGCACCCACATCTACTAACTACCAATTCCATGTCAGGGGGCGTTTGGTGCTGCTTGGAGCTCCAGAGGGGTGGCGTGGTCCACTCACAGATGAACGTGAGCCGGCTCAGGATTGCCACTAGCTGTCAGCAATGACAGGTTTGAGCTTTGGAGGTGCTGGCAGCTTGGAGTGCTTGTCGGCTGTGAGGGAGACCGGCTCTGAGTGGACAGACGCCACTTGGCAGAGCTGATATGAAGAGAGAAAGGAGCTCAAGGCTGATTTGATTTGGAGGATGTCGCAAAGGTATTTGTAGTGGAATTAAATTGCAGAAGATCTTTGTGTCTCAATAACTATTTGTAAAATTTGTTTTGGAGACCTTTTCTTTACCTCTCCCATCCCAAGAGGAGAATAAGCCACAGGAATTTAACTTCTGTCTGGATTTTATCAAAGTCTTGACACCTTTATGGCTGGGACTCACTCTCGACCATATTCCCACTGTGAGAGCTGCTCTTAAATGTAAATTCTGGCTGTTGATAAAGATCTTGCGTGAAATCCCCAAGACAACTGAATGCAGGACTCCCCATTATAATTTAAGCATAAGTGCTTTTTGTTTTTATAAAGAATTCCAAAGTAACAGTTGTTGATATCTGGAAGAGACAATCCTGTGTATTGTCAACCATTAAAGTCAATTCTGGCACCTCTAAACAAGAGATATAACTCTGGGAAAGATGCTCCTACGTTATCTGATCACAAATACCTTTTTGTCTCAAATAAAACAGATACCACTTCAGAAGAACTTCAGAGTACATGCTAATTAAGTTTTACAACCCCTGGAACTCAGTGAACACTGGGTCCCAGGTTCCAAAGCCTAACAGTACTCTCATCAGGAGACGAAGATGTTTGCACCCAAAGACATTGTTACTGTTTGAATTCTAATGATCAATGTAATCAACTATTTTCTTTGCAGGAACTGTATAAAACCATTTCACTCTGAGGTAATGTTCCACAAATGTAACTAATTGACATATTGTGTTATTGGATGAAATGTTATATGTCTGAAAACTATATTCAGTGAAATTTTGATAGTAATCAAGTAAGTTTTCAAATATCTAAAACAACATGCTTTGTTTAATCATGTTACAGGTTTTATTATGTTATGTTTCATTAACAAGTTAATCTTTTCTTTATTACTCAGGAATAACTAAGGTCATACATGAAGACTTAACATTATATGTTAATAGGAAAATGCTGTTTTGTTATCTTTGTTAAAAGATAAAATGGTTATAGTTGTACTTTTAACAAAGAATGGATGAGTAAGCATTCTTTATAAAGTTATATGTTTAATCTCCATCCTGAGACCAAAGCCAGATCTTAAGATCTAAAATGAGGGAGCTGAATATTAAATTAAGATCACAGTAACCATTGAAATCTCCTGAGGGTGCCTCTCCCTGAGACTTCCCCAGGCAGGCCCTGCAAAGCTATATAAAGCTTGATGCTATCTCCCAGATGCTCTCTCTCTCTCTCTCGCTCTCTCTCTCTCTCCCCCTGATGTCTCCCTCCTTGATGTCTCTTTATTCCTGACCTAAGTTTTTTTTTTAATTCTTTGCTAGTTTTATTATTTTCCTTCGTTTTTCTAGTTTAAATCTTTTTCAATTTTATTTAATCAATTTATTTGCAAAACTCTTCATTTTGTTTGAAACTTAAGTGTTTGTTTTTTTAACGCGCGATCTTCATTATTCAATTCAGTCCAATTCATCTTTATTCCGGACTCATGGTCCATAAGATAAAATAAAATAAAAGGGGACAAGACACACAGTTACACAGGCAGTTTAAAAATATATGCCCTCCAATGCCTCCACAGATCAGAAGTAAAACGTATCGCACTCTCACTTATACTTGTCAGTGACAGAATAATTTCATTTTCAGTCTTATTGAGCCGGCACATAAACCTATACATAAGCGTCCGTAACAGCGCCTGTAAGGTGTTCACTCTGGCTCCTACAAACATCTCTGAGGCACTAGTCCACCGTGGCCTTTTTAAGAGCACTCGCAGAGCATCATTGTAAGCCACCTGCAGCCGATACAGACTGGCTTTCTTATATTTTGTCCAAAGATGAGCCGTGTACAGTGGATTACAGTATGCTTTAAATAAAGTCACTTTTACATTGTCCGTGCAAGAACCAAACTTCCGCGCAAGAGTGTTAGCCTGAGCATACAACACCCTGCATTGTCTGTAAATGTCCTCATTATCTGACAAATCATCAGTGATGATATGTCCAAGATACTTAGTCTTTTTCACAACATTTAAAACATCATTTAACAGACAAAATTCTGGAAAAATAACACTCCTCTCCTCTTTGGTTCTGCAGATCATAACCATACTCTTAGTTGTGTTGTACTTAATATCATGTTCTATACTACCGGCAGAACAGATGTTAAGTAGCTGCTGAAGGCCTGCTGTGCTTGGGCTAAACACAACTAAATCGTCAGCATACATTAAATGATTCAGAACAATGCTTCCAGCCACACAACCAGTGTTACAGGCTCTGAGTTCAACTGCCAGATCATCTAAATACAGATTGAACAGCAGAGGAGACAGAATTCCCCCCTGTCTGACCCCATTGCTTACTTTGAAGGGAGCAGACAAACTGTCCCCCCATTTGATCTGCACAGTTTGCTGTGAATACCAGTAAGAAAGAAAACGCACAATATACTGTAACTGGGTACACCTTTTTGAGTTGGTTTTAAAAACAATTTTCTGTGATTGACCCTGTCAAAAGCTTTAGAGGCACCTAAAAAACACATAAAAACAGAGGAATTTTGCTTCTTATATTTTCCAACAATCTCCTTAAGTGCATAAATGCACATGTCAGTGCCTCCCCTGGTCTTAAAACCAAATTGATTATCCGTGGATCTAATAAACTTAATAATTCTGTCCAGCAGGATCTTTTCAATGACCTTGGACACAATACTGGCCAGAGCAATCGGCCTATAATTGTCTGAAATGCCAACTTTCCCAGCTCTACTTTTAATAATTGGTACGGGCAAGACCGCTAACATATGCCCCTTTTCCACCTACAAATCAGCAAGGCGCGCTTGAGAGCGGTACAGTATAGCGCGGATCAACTCGCTTAAGGCGGTGGAAACATAAAGTGGACGTAAGTGGGGATAGGGGCGTGCCCATCTGGCTATGAAAAGTGGCGCGCAAAAGTCTTTGTCCGCGACGTCACAGCGCGTGAAACAACAACAACAATGGCGGATATACGTGTGTTTTTGTACTTTGCACTCTGTCTGTGGTTCATTTTGGTTGGTTAGATTTTTGGTTCTTGTGGAGGAAGTCGCCATTGTCCAAAGTCAATTGTATTTTAAAATAAAATATTTGTATGGTTGCTGGGAGTTTTTTTTAAAGCCTTTTGCGGGAGCGCTTCTGAATCACACCACGTGAACACCACACACAGCGAGGCCAATCAGGGGCTACCACTACGTAGGTAGTCGTGTCACTGGTAGCAGTTTACTGGACCAATCAGTAGACAGGTGGGCGTGTGGGCCCGCTTTGGGCCGCTTCGGACCACCGAGGAGGTGGTCTGAAAAAAGAGGCCAGGTTGGCGCGGAATGACGCTGTTAAGACCCGAGAAAGGCGGTGGAAAAGGGTCCGCAGGGGGCTAAAGTAAACCGAGCCGCACCGTTTTCTGTCGGTGGAAAAGCGGCAATAGAGTCCGGAAAAAAACCATGCACAAGAAAAACTGAGAAACAGATAGAAAGTAATGGGGCCAATCTCCCATTTGCAAACTTCAGGTACTCAGCTGAGATTCCGTCCAATCCCGTAGTTTTGTTATTAGACAAATCAGTAATTGCCTTAAAAACTTCATGTGTCTTCATCAAATGTACACTGTCAACATTGTCCACACAATATGATTCACTCAGCACACAGTTACACAGTTTCCTGTAATGCTGCCTCCACAGTTCTAATACAGTATATTCATAGTGCCAGAGGTGCCATCAACCACACAGGGCAGAGCTGTTTTACTGGATGACATACAGTGGGGCAAAAAAGTATTTAGTCAGCCACCAATTGTGTAAGTTCTCCCACTTAAAAAGATCAGAGAGGCCTGTAATTTTCATCATAGGTATACCTCAACTATGAGAGACAAAATGAGGAAAAAAAATCCAGAAAATCACATTGTCTGATTTTTAAAGAATTTATTTGCAAATTATGGTGGAAAATAAGTATTTGGTCAATAACAAAAGTTAATCTCAATACTTTGTTATATAGCCTTTGTTGGCAATGACAGCGGTCAAACGTTTTCTGTAAGTCTTCACAAGGTTTTCACACACTGTTGCTGGTATTTTGGCCCATTCCTCCATGCAGATCTCCTCTAGAGCAGTGATGTTTTGGGGCTGACGCTGGGCAACACGGACTTTCAACTCCCTCCAGAGATTTTCTATGGGGTTGAGATCTAGAGACTGGCTAGGCCACTCCAGGACCTTGAAATGCTTCTTACGAAGCCACTCCTTCGTTGCCCGGGCGGTGTGTTTGGGATCATTGTCATGCTGAAAGACCCAGCCACGTCTCATTTTCAATGCCCTTGCTGATGGAAGGAGGTTTTCACTCAAAATCTTACGATACATGGCCCCATTCATTCTTTCCTTTACACGGATCAGTCGTCCTGGTCCCCTTGCAGAAAAACAGCCCCAAAGCATGATGTTTCCACCCCCATGCTTTACAGTAGGTATGGTGTTCTTTGGATCCAACTCAGCATTCTTTCCCCTCCAAACACGACAAGTTGAGTTTCTACCAAAAGGTTCTATTTTGGTTTCATCTGACCATATGATGTTCTCCCAATCCTCTTCTGGATCATCCAAATGCTCTCTAGCAAACCGCAGACGGGCCTGGATGTGTCCTGGCTTCAGCAGGGGGACACGTCTGGCACTGCAGGATTTGAGTCCCTGGCGGCGTAGTGTGTTACTGATGGTAGCCTTTGTTACTTTGGTCCCAGCTCTCTGCAGGTCATTCACTAGGTCCCTCCGTGTGGTTCTGGGATTTTTGCTCACCGTTCTTGTGATCATTTTGACCCCACGGGGTGAGATCTTGCATGGAGCCCCAGATCGAGGGAGATTATCAGTGGTCTTGTATGTCTTCCATTTTCTAATAATTGCTCCCACAGTTGATTTCTTCACACCAAGCTGCTTACCTATTGCAGATTCAGTCTTCCCAGCCTGGTGAAGGTCTACAATTTTGTTTCTGGTGTCCTTTGACAGCTCTTTGGTCTTGGCCATAGTGGAGTTTGGAGCGTGACTGTTTGAGGTTGTGGACAGGTGTCTTTTATACTGATAACGAGTTCACACAGGTGCCATTAATACAGGTAACGAGTGGAGGACCGAGGAGCCTCTTAAAGAAGTTACAGGTCTGTGAAAGCCAGAAATCTTACTTGTTTGTAGGTGACCAAATACTTATTTTCCACCATAATTTGCAAATAAATTCTTTAAAAATCAGACAATGTGATTTTCTGGATTTCTTTTCCTCATTTTGTCTCTCATAGTTGAGGTATACCTATGATGAAAATTACAGGCCTCTCTGATCTTTTTAAGTGGGAGAACTTACACAATTGGTGGCTGACTAAATACTTTTTTGCCCCACTGTATACTTAACCTCTTTCCAGAAGTCATACGTATTATTACAAGAGAGATTCCTGGCCATAGAATCCGCTCTCATAGCCCTTTCATTTTTACTAATATAGCGCACTGCATACTTATACTGGGCATTGGTAACCCTTTTTTGTTCAAAAATGAGCCCAAATCGTGGCTTTCCCACCAGGATCCATTCAATAGACGCCTCCCGTGCTCGAGCAAAATATTCGGCTACATAAGCATTCCACCCCGTCTTTGGAATCTTCTTGGGCTTTCCCCTCTGAAAAGGTTTTATATTTACAATATATTCATACATAGAAGTAATCTCTAATCTGTGCTTTAAATTTTTACAGTTACCATCTCGCAAATTGCAGCCTCCTTTGGCAAAATAATATTCTTCAGGAGAACATCTGTGTTCCTATAATACAGCAACATATCCTCTTTAGAGAGAGAACTCCAGTCTATAGATGTTGACCCATTCTTGATATGACTGCATTCCACCTGAGGTAAAAACTGACAATTTATTTGCATTCCAAAAGGAATGTGATCAGCAGTAGAGAATTCATAATATATTTTCATATCCACCAAAGATGCAAGTGCATCCTCTGAAGCTATGCAGTGATCTAACCAAGAGGTAGAATGCCATGCCTCACTTATATATGTGAAACTATCAGCTGGCAGAAGGGCTTTAGTAGATAATATTAGATTATTGTCCTCACAGAATTGGTCCAACTGATTTGCAAATATTGACCTACTGTCTGTGATATCAGCATTCAGATCACCAATCACAAGCAGAAAAGGCATTATCCTGCACAAGTGAGTTAAAAAAAGCAAGCCTGTTTAGATATTCTGTTTCATTCTGCTGACACTCATATGGGGTGTAGACATTCAAAATTACAAATTCTTTCCTATTTTGTGCAAACTGTAGCGCTGTTTGGTCAAAAACGTCTCTTGCAAACACAGTACATTGCACTGCTCCAGCAGCTGGTCTACAGCGCAACAAGTCCTCCAACTCATACGCCCATAGTTGACGTTTGTCCATGCACTCGAATACAACCCCATGGAGCGTTTTCTGGAGCATTTTCTATGGTTTTACCACCCTCAGCGCCCCCTTTTGGTAAAATGGGAACAGATACTTTTACAGAACAACAGAAAACTTGTTTTCTGCCCTTAATGAGCTAACAAAGGGTTAGGGTTAGGGTTAGGTCGAGCTGGGTTGCGGCTTGATTCTTTTCTTCCGGCCCGTTGTTCCACCGGCATCCCTAGCAACAACCTAGTAACCACTCAAACCTGAGAAAATGTACGTTGAAACGAAAAAACTATGTACCGTTTCCATAAACCAAACAAATATTATGAAAATAAAGTTTATATTTCTCGCTAGAAATGTTATCAAAACAAGTCTAAAGCCACTGTCTATTTTGAAATAGAACAATTTCGGCCGAGAATTGAGGGGAAGGCCGCCATGTTTCTCTCATTTTGCCAGCGAGAAACTGCAGTCAGCATAACCACCGCCAGAGGTCGCTTTAAATACGTCACCCTTGGTCGTAATTTGATGACTGGACATACGACCGTTTTGCTTTGGAGGACAGTCTGCTACAGTGACACGGCACACTTGATCCTCAGCACTCTGCCCCAAGCGCAGGCCACGACAGTTGTACGACAATAATTTTATGTTCATGGGTAAACTCAGAGCAGCGCAGGAAAGGAGGCTAGTCGACAAACTAGCGAGCAGGCGGCTAGGGTAGACGGTAGCTCGTCGACTAGCAACATGGGGCCAAAGAAGGCACTGACAGCTGAGGAGGGCGACGATATCAAGAAGTCTCTGGACTTTCTGACCGAAGAGATTTCTGTCGTCAAACAGCAGCAGAAGTCCATTCTGAACCTGGTGGAGGAGGTGAAGGCGCTCCGGATCCAGAACGCCGAAAAGGACCGGCGTCTGGTGCACCTGGAGAGCCGTGTGGCGGAGCTGGAGCAGTACACCAGGATCAACGATGTGATCGTGACTGGGATCCAGATTCAACCCTGGTCATACGCCCGGGCGGTGACCGATGATAGCAAGGGGGAGCCCAGTGAGCAGGATGTCAGCTCTGTAGAGCAACAGGTGGTTGCTTTCCTCCAGTTCAAAGGGATTGAATTGGACTGTAGCAGCATCGAGGCCTGCCACCCTCTTCCCCGGAGAGATGACACCGACAAACGAGCCATCATAATGAGATTTGTCAACAGAAAACACAAAACCACACTGTTAAAACAAGGAAGGAAGCTGAAAGGAACTAACGTCTTCATCAACGAGCATCTGACCAAACAAAATGCAGATATCGCCAGAAAAGCGCGACTAATGAAAAGGCAAGGGAAAATACAGCACACATGGACATCAAACTGTAAGGTATTCATCAAATTAAACGGGACACCAGAGCAAGCCAAGGTACTGGTCATCAGAAATATCGAAGAACTGGGCAGGTATGAATGAGCATCAACCCGGACTCTAAGGTATGACAACGTACACAACACACCAACNGTATAAGAGACAGCAATAACGCTTTTTCCCCAAAATTTAACTTTGACCAAAAGTAAAAGTCAAGTCAAGTTTTTTATAAAGCATTTTAATAAACAGCGTGACAGCTGACCAAAGTGCTGTACAGCAAATTAAGAGATAAAGTGAAATAGAAATTACAACAATAAACAATTACTTAAACAAATAATATAACTAAAAAGAAAAATATAATAAAAGACAGGTTGTAAAATCTGGAAATAGGGGTGTTGATAAAACTGATAACATTAATAACCAAAAGCTAACTTGAAATAATGGGTTTTTAGATGTGATTTAAACGTACTAACAGAGGTGGATTGTCTTATGCAGAGAGGGAGTTTGTTCCATAAAGAAGGGCCCACAAATGAGAAAGCTCATTCACCATGGCAAAACAGGAAATGGATCATTTTAGCAGTTTGTCTCTTTTCAAAATTGAATGCCACTTGCACGTGGAATTTCTGCACCAGAATGACACTAATATTACAAAGAGGCTGTTCAGTCTGTTGCGAGCTGATTTCAAAAACACAACTGTCCAAACATATCAGTTCCCAGAGTCAGAACCAGACATGGAGAAGCTGCTTTCAGCTTCTATGCTCCACATTCCTGGAACAAACTCCCAGAAAGCCTCAGATCAGCTGAAACACTCAGTTTATTTAAATCAAGGTTAAAGACCCACCTGTTCTCCGCTGCATTTACATAAAGTTTCATTAGAAAGTCCAAATCCACACGGTTGCTTTTAAGCTGTCCTTTGTTCTAATTCTGTTTATTTAAATCATGTTTTCATTCTTTTACTTATGCTTTTGTTTCATGTAAAGCACTTTGAATTGTCCTGTACATGAATTGTGCTATACAAATAAACTTGCCTTGCCTTGCCTTGCCTTGCCT
>SSNP01000063.1:1870718-1884433 GCA_006937955.1 Pachypanchax playfairii
TGGAACTAAGAACATTTCAACACACCGATCATGATCTACTGGATCTGGAGCATGATATAGACCCAGACAAGAATTTTTTCTCCAACATCAACAACAACTGCTGCTATTACACTGAGGAACAGTACAAGAACACCATCAAAATGGACAACAAACTATCAATAATACATTTCAATAGTAGAAGTTTATACGCAAACTTCAATAACATCAAGGAATATTTAAAACAATTTATAAAACCATTCAAAATAATTGCTATCTCAGAAACATGGATCAATACAGTTAAAGGAACATATTTTGAACTAGATCAATATGAACTTCACTGTGCAAACCGAAGGAACAAGAGTGGAGGAGGAGTCGCTGTGTATGTGAACAAAAACTTGGATTATAAAGTAGTAGAAACTATGACAACTGTGATTGATAACTTATTAGAATGTATAACAATTGAAATATGTAATGAAAAAAGTAAAAATGTAATAATAAGCTGCATATACAGAGCACCAGGGTCTAGTGTTGATGCATTTAAGGAATGGATGGGAGAGTTTTTTTCTAAAACTAATCAAAAAGTTGTTTTCATCTGTGGAGATTTTAACATTGATTTGCTAAATCCAAATAAGCACCAAATAATCGATGACTTTATCAATACAATGTACAGCATGAGTTTATATCCAATGATCACCAAACCCAGTAGAACCACCACCCACTGTGCTACTTTAATTGACAACATATTCACCAATGACATTGAAAATAATACAGTAAGTGGACTATTAATTAATGATATTAGTGACCACCTACCAGTCTTTACAGTTTATAATAAGAGCCAACAGAGAAATCACTTAGAAGAGAAATTAAAATACAGGCGAGTGAGGACAGAGGAAACTATGAATGTATTAAAGAATGACTTATTGGCACAAAATTGGGAGAATGTATATAATGAAAAAGACATTGATAGTGCATATGAAACTTTTATAAAAATATTCACATCATTATATGATAAAAATTGTCCAATAAAACAATATGACAGAAATCAAAAGTACAAAGATCGACCATGGTTCACAAAGGGATTACAAAATGCCTGCAAAAAGAAAAATACACTATATAGAGACTTCATTAAAAAGCGAACGAAAGAGACAGAGAATAAATACAAAAAATATAAAAATAAGTTAACTAATATTATTAGGGTGTGTAGAAAGGAATATTACAGTAAAATATTATATAATAACAAAAACAACATTAAAGGAATGTGGGACATATTAAACAGTATTATTACAAATGGTACTAAACAACAGAGCTACCCTCAATATTATGTTGAAAATAATATGAAAATGGATAATATGGATGATGTTGTCAACAGTTTTAATAGTTTTTTTGTGAATGTTGGACCAAAGCTGGCAGATGAAATCCCAGATCCATGTTTAAATGAGAAATGGAGTGACAACCTTACAGAAAGGAATCACAGTTCAATGTTCCTCACAGCAGTGGAAGGAAAGGAAATATTAGATATTGTAAATAAATGTAAAGGTAAAACATCTACGGATCTAAATGAAATTGATATGAAAATTGTAAAAAAGGTCATTGAGGGGATTTTAGAACCACTTACATACATCTGCAACTTATCATTCCAGACTGGTAAATTTCCTAACAGAATGAAAATAGCTAAAGTTGTGCCACTGTATAAAACTGGGGATAGACACCACTTCACAAATTACAGGCCTGTTTTCTTGCTTTCACAATTCTCCAAAATCCTGGAAAAACTGTTCAATAACAGACTTGATAATTTTATTAATAAACATCAATTACTTTCTGATAGTCAGTATGGATTTAGAGCAAACCATTCAACATCATTAGCACTTATAGAATCAATTGAGGAGATCACCAATGCCATAGATCATAAACTGCACTCTGTTGGAATATTCATAGACTTAAAAAAAGCATTTGACACAATCAACCATGACATTTTAATCAATAAACTTGAAAGGTATGGGATCAGGGGGTTAGTATTGCACTGGGTGAAGAGTTATCTGAGCAACAGGAAACAATTTGTGAAGGTGGGTGAATATTCGTCGTCGTGCTTGGACATTGCTTGTGGCGTCCCCCAGGGGTCAGTGTTGGGTCCTAAACTGTTTATTCTTTATATAAATGATATATGCAAAGTTTCGAAAGTATTTAAACTAGAACTATTTGCAGATGACACTAGCATTTTCTGTTCTGGGGCTGATTTACACAAACTGCTGGGGAGGGTCAATGATGAAATACGCAAATTAAAAACGTGGTTTGACAGGAACAAATTATCATTAAATCTAAGTAAGACCAAACACATTATATTCAGTAACTGCAATAAGAACATTCACGCACATATACAGGTAGATGGGGTAGATATTGAAAGGGTGTATGAAAATAAGTTTCTGGGGGTTATAATAGATGAAAAGATTAACTGGAAAGCTTATATAAAACACATACAAAGCAAATTATCAAGAAGCATTTCAGTTCTGAGCAAAGCCAAACATATTCTGGACCACAAATCACTCCACATACTCTACTGTTCGCTCATACTACCATATTTACATTACTGTGCAGAGGTCTGGGGCAACACATACAAATGTACAATAAATTCATTATCCATACTACAGAAAAGAGCCATAAGAATAATTCACAATGCCGGCTATAGAGATCACACAAATCCACTATTCTTAAAATCCAGAACATTAAAACTCACTGACATTATTCATTTTCAAGCAGCACAACTCATGTACAAAGCAACACATAAGGCACTTCCTGGTAACATACAAAAAATGTTTTTCAATAAGGATGGGAATTATGATTTGAGGGGGGAGCACAATTTAAAACATCAATGGGCACATACAACATTAAGAAGTTTTTGCGTTTCTGTGTGTGGAGTGAGGGTGTGGAACAGGTTGGGTGTGGCGCTCAAGCAATGTCCAAGCATGATCCAGTTTAAAAAACAATACAAGAACATGGTTTTCACTGGGTACGGGGAAGAGGAAGGGGCCTTACCATCGGGTGTTTTTCAATAATTCTATTTGTTACTTTTCTATCTGTTTATTCTCTTTTCTTGTATATGTGTTTAGTACTTAATTTATCATGCACATTTTTTTGTACTTTGTAGTTCATAGAAATGAATTTTATGTTAAAGGAGAGGAGAAGAGGGGGTAGGATTAAATACGCTTATGCTTCATCCTACTCCTTTTCGGACACATTAATGTGTATTATTGTCTTGATTATTGTTTGTTTGTTTTTTTGCACTTGTTCGAAATAAAGCATTCAAAAAAAAAAAAAAAAACATTTAAGGACTAAGCTACCAAATATCATCCATCCAATCACTCTTTATGTTATCTTGGTGGAGGTTGGTTTAGCAGCCATGAATAACAACCTGATTTTCATGTTTGATTTTTTTTTTTTTTTAAACATAAAGGTATAACTTAGCACTTTAAGTATTTCAGTGACTTATTGTATAAATTGTTTTATCTTAATTTTAAGAGTCAATGTGACTTTATGGCTCTTTACAAATTACTTGGCCAAATAAGCCAGATTCCGATTCTGATTAAATTGAGTATGACTGATGGAAAATGGCTCTTTCATTCATAAAGGTTGCAGACCCTTGTGTTGGATGGATGGATGGATGGATGGATGGATGGATGGATGGATGGATGGATGGATGGATGGATGGATGGATGGATGGATGGATGGATGGATGGATAGAAGTTTGATGATTTGACATGTTACAGTTTATTTTTATGAAATTGATAGACAAGTCTGGTCGGGTCTGGATCAGTGACGTCACTCACAGGTAAATCTAGAAGTGAGAGAGCAAACATTGGCTGATAAAATGTAGGAAGAAAAATCTGAGAGGGAAGTTTCTCTCAAAAGTGAGCGAAGATTTTGGAAAATTGAGGAAAAAATGTAATTATATGCGCCCTCTTGCAACATTTTTGTTTCCATCATAACAATTTTACTCTCCACACTATCATATCACCCTCTCCCAACCTGTTTATACACCTGCTTTGTTGTGAACTGTTCCTTCATAAGAAAGAAAGTAATCTGATGCCATAGCAGATCCTGTGGTTGTAGAACAAGCACAAACAAATCATGAGCCCACCACCACTGTGCTGACAGCTGGCATGAAGTGTTTGTGCTGACATGATGTTTGTTTTTTAGCCAAACATGGTGCTGTGCATTAAAAGTGAACACCTACTTTGGTCTTATCTGGCCAGCATTCACTGTTCCAGAAGCCTGATGGTTTATTCAAATGTAACTTTACGAATAAACATTTTTCTCAAATGTATATAAATATTCTTTTTAAGAGGAAATGGGTTTTCTTTCCACAGCTTTCAAAACAAGCAATACTTTTTCTGTCTTTTAAAAACATTTATGTCATTAGTTTTCACCTTTAACCCTAAGCCTGTAGAGTCTGAGATTGAGTTCTTAGGTTTTTTGCTCTGAACAAAATTTGATCTGACCCCGGGTGGAATTACCTGGGACATCCACTCCTCACATGATTGACAGCTGACTTAAATGTTTTCCACATGTGAATAATCTTTCTGACTGTAGAACGATAGACTCTAAATTGTTTGGAAATGGCCTTATGACCTATCCCAAACTGATAAGCATCAAGACTTTCCTCTCTGAGGTCACTGCTGAGGTTTTTCATTCTTGACATTGTGTTAATATGCACCTGTACGCTCCTTCCAACAAACTAAACTATTATTTTCTCAGATGTAATACTTGCACTATCTCATAATCAGTTGATCAGGACATGAGAGATTCAACATCCTTCAGATGACCATCTGAATAAATATAACAGTTTTTCTTCTAACATATTTTTGGGAATCATCTTGTTGTCTGTAAATACAAACTTGTGTTTTTGAAATTGTGCTTTGGTTATTTTTCATAGATTCATCCAAAAAACTGTGAATAAACGGTGTATTTGAAACAGGCTGCAACATGAAAGACTGAACCTTGGTAAACAGATTGCTCCCAGTACTGACAAAAGCCAGTAAAACTTGGAATGTTGTTTATATGTGATAAGAATAAATATATATATTTTTTCCTGGCATGAAGCAGTTAGATTAGAGCTCTTAGATTTGATGTTGTTCCATGTGCATCCATAGAAATGTGCTAAATGTACTAAAGGGCCTTGGCTTTATTTTACATTGAACCTTTGTACTCACAAAACAGACCTGAAACCTACCTGCATCTTTACTCACAATATCAGCTGTGTACCTTGAACCAGCAATCGTATTTGTCTTAGCTGTGTTTTACTGAATCCATTATGCAGTAAAATGGTACTATCTACAAAAATGTGAATCACATCAATATGTGCTGTGAAGATCAGTTTCCTTCCAAACAGTGTCAGTTACTCTTACACAATATCAGGGATTTTCTGGGGTCCAGCTGTTCTGATAAGGCAAATTTTAAATATTACTGTAGTCCTCTTTTAGCATGAAACTGTTAGTTAAAGGTGGTATATGAAATATTTTCATTAAAAGCAATGTTTTTAACAAAATAATGCCTCCACGGGATGTTTAGAGGGTTTTAGAATGAAAATACAGCATTTCCTTTAAAAATTATATTTGAAGTAAAATATTATAAAATATTAATTTTGACGAGCATGACTTTGGCATTTTGTTTACATCTACCAGCCAATAGTTGGCAGAGCAGCCGGCACCATTTTGGGTTGCCTAATACCGTAAATAATCCAGCACAGTGAGGCTGGTACTGTGGAGTCTGCAGGTCAAGCAGCTGGAAGCACCGGGGACATGTGGTGATTATATACCTTATTTGCTTGACATAGGGGATTCCTCTGGGGTTTACCATGTAATGAGCAAGTTCTGTGTGGAAACGTTTTTATCAGCAGCCATTAGCAGCTAGCTAACACGTAGCTGCATCATGTCGGTGAAGTGGAGGAGCTTCGGGCCACTTTTTGGACTGGAAGACACACCACGGAGGATTTTATTGCTTTTTTTAATTTTATTGGATAAGTGGGGCGTGCAGGATGGTGTGAGGAGGACAGAGGATCTTAAGAGGGACTGCAGGAAGTTTTGGAGCCACAGGGCTATTATGAACTCTTTGCCACGGACTGAATTGATGATTGAGCTTCAAACAGGTAGGAGCTGCTTTTGTCAGAGCCAGTGTGTGATCAGCGGGGCTGGAGAACATGATTAGTGAGCTGAACCCATGATCTTTTATTGTCCTGCTCAGATTGGGGATCCGAGTGGGTTTGGTGAGGAGTATAGATTGACCTGGGCATCGGAGCGCGCGCAGGGGGGGTGCTAACGAGCCTGGCACCCAGAAGGGTTTGTGCCGTGTTATTCTGTTCCAAGTTCCATATACCACCTTTAACTGAAAAGCTGCAGCCTGAAACAATCATGGAGGCTTCTTCTTCATGCAGACCTGACATCAACATCATCGATTATACTGGGGAGAACATGAAGAGACAGAAGGCCACAGAGGATTTGTAGATATGTCTCTAGTGACTGAGTTTCTTCAAAAACTGGGTGCACATGCATCTTGAAGAATTTATGCCATTTTAAAGTGAAAAGCTGGTCACACTAAATATTGATTTCATTTAGATTTTTTCCCACTGCCTAAAACTTTTGCATAGTACTGTATAGACCCTACTGGTGTATGATAAAGCCCTAAAGGCCTTTACCATACACATCAGGAGCTCAGGACCCACTGCACCTGCAAACGGGTCTAATGATTTCATCCCAATACCTGATGGTAGTCAAGGTGCCATTCTTTATCTTATACAGGTCTGCTTGTCCCTTCTGTTTTTGAGGTTGCCTTATTGTTGCTCCTTTAGTGCACCTCTTGTTAATGACATTAACATCAAATTTAATGATTAAGGACTTCCTCTGCTACTCAACTGACTGGATCAATATCCCGAGAAGTTTAACTGAACTAAGCTCTGATTAAACAGTGTTCCTTTAATTTTTTTTGAGCAGTGTACAATTATCTAAGCAAATTATTTGAAAAATGATTTTTTTCAAAACAAAATGCCCCTATGGATCCAATCATACTTCATAGTGAGATTTATTTTTCAGGTAAACTCAATCAAGAAACATAAGAGCTTTTGGCTACAGAACATTGGATTTACTGATCCTGTAATAGGTACCATAAATTCTGACTTACATGCAGCAGTGACAAATGGTAGATCAGATAGGATATTTCCTCTGGGACCTCAGTCCTTGCTCAGAAATGGTTTCTACATGAAACAAGTATTTATTCTGCGAAGTGAAAAGGCAGGATGACAGAGGGAAGATATACCACAGTGCATTCTTCATTACAAGGAGATTATCAGAGATACAGCTGCATTATGATGTGGGCAGATCTGCTTTTAGAAAGTGTTTGTGACATCAAAGCTGTTCAGGGAACAAAACTGCATATTAAGTTTTGGAATATATATGATGTTTCAAAAATTTGAAACACAAACAAGTTGACATAAATGGGACTGTCTCTTACCAACGAGATCAAAGCCTGTTTAAATCTTTGAATGATGGCTCAGAGCAAACCAAGCAGCCATTTCTGGAAACATAAGAATAAAATCCTAATGTAAAATGAATTATAGTATAAAGTATTTGGAAGTAGTTCTTTTCTGCTAGTTCTTTTGTGTTAGATTTTAAAGATCATTGTCATGGTTGGTTGTAAAAATTATTTTTATTTCACACAGAATTACAGTCTGGTCATCAGCAAACACTGACAAGTGTGAGCAAAAGGCTCATCAGCGCTTATCCAAGCATTTTTTGCTGTTGATATCTTCAAATGAAAACTACCATATTTTCAGCTTCATATTAGACACTCTGAGCCGCCAATGGCTTTGCAATAGACTAAATAACCTCCGTAATTTGGGTCGCAACCGGAAGTGGTGTTCTGATGATTTATGCTGCCCTGAAGAAAAATGCCGCCATAGTACGAATCGACAACAAATTTCATCATGAAATGTCATTAGAGGTTTATACAGTATTCTTGTTTATGGCGAGTGTTTCCTGTTAATTATTTATATCTTTATGGTCCTTCTCTGATATTTTCTATATAAAAGCCCTCTGGGTCCTTGTCGGCCATTGTTGGGTCCTTCTCCTCTGGGTGTGTCCAAACATTTGCCTGTCGCTCTGACAAAGCAAAGAAAGTAAAAATAACATCATATTTAGCGTTTCTGTCCTAAGAGCATTTATTTGATAGGTAAAACGTATTTATGGAAAAATATAGAAGCAAAAATAAAAGATAAATCTGTTTATTGAAGTCAAGACTGTGGAACGGCACGTGTGTAGCACATCTCAACAGGTAGCATATTTCAACAAGCGTTTGATCTTCATGTCTTGCGCTATCGTTGTTGCCTTTATTCGAATGGTGATGTAGACACTTCTCAGGCTGTTCTCTGTTCAATAATCCATTGTTAAAATTGGGCTTCTAACTGTGGCCACCTCGTTTTATTTTCGCTTAAACCCTTTTTCGTACGTACTGTACGTGCAATGTTCTCTTATTGGTTTATCGCTGCCAGCATATGTAGTGTACGTATTACATCCCCGTGCCAACGGGAAATGGTCCGACAGTCAATCAAGCAGAGCGCTTACCAAAGTCGCACAACAACATTTTTACAGATTTTGGAACTCGTTGCACACATAATGTGCTTTAGATTATAAGGCTCACAGCCGATTTTTGAGAAAATTTGAGGCTCTTAGGTGCGCCTTATAGTGCGGAAAATATGGTATTTATTTTTGCTTCATTTTTGGGTTTATGTGGGAAAACCCGAATAGACTAGGAAGTTATATAAGTGTACAGTCAAATTCTTGGCATAACTACTCCAAAAGATCACTTCCTGTGTCTTTTTACAATTTCCTGGCCTCAGTGGAAAACAATAATTGTTTAGGAATAATAATGGGAAATCAGTAGAGGAAGGAAAAGACAAGAATGCTTCAAAGAGATCCTAAAAATGCAAGGTGGCTATGGTAGTTTGGTGTAATTAATCTACAGATGGACTTCAGAAATGGCTTTAGTTATTTTTCATTTTATTCTGAATTCTTTCAAGCAGTCTCTTATGTTGTAGAGTATACAGTATATTGACATTATGATAAAACATTACTTATTGATCAAGGTTGGTAAAAAAATCAGTGAAAAATAAAAATAATGATAATAAAAAAATATGATAATAATAATAAATTGTTACAAGTTGCTCTTGTTCACCCTGCAACGTTATTATATAATCAATAATTGCCTTTGGTTATAGATGTATAAAATATAAACATTTGCTTTTTAATCTCTGAATATTGTGAAATTGTAAATGTTTTCTGTAAGAAAGCAGTGAATGTTTTGTTTTATCATTTGGATAATTCTCTAGATATGCCAAATAGTCACCATCAGGTTACAATGGTAGTGAGAAAAGGCAGAGGTTTGGCTTTTAAACACTGCAGAGTGGGAGATGGGTTGCAGGTGTGACTCCTCATCTGCCAGAGCAAGACGTGGAAGAAAGAACACAAGAAAAGGCAGCTCCCTAGAACCCAGATCCCCGACAAGTGTTAGCTGTGGAGTACTAGTTAAAAAGCTGACTGCGCAAAAAATGTTCTCTTGGATGAAAGAGATTATCTTTAACATGATTAATGATAAATGGAAATGATTGAAATGATAGCAGACACAATTTTAAGCTGATATCAACAATCAATGTACAGACCCAAGGTTTGAGAGTCTGTGTTAAAGGAGAGTGAACAGGAAATTTAAGAGATGAAAAATGAAACCAACAATCTACACAGTGGAAACAAAGAATCATTGAAATGGTGCCATAGTTCTGATTTTTTTTTTGTCTCCCTGTATCCCTTCACAGTCATATTTTTGCGGCCTCATATACAGCACTTCAGCAGCAGTTGTTTTTGTTTATAAATAATTTTGATTTAATTTGATCTAAACAACCTGCTACATAATATCTGTTATACAGAATATGTCCTCAGTGCGGACAAAACAACAGCTTGCTTGATCCAAAAAATCTAGTTAAATAAATTTTTATTAATTCTTACTTTTGTTACATTTAGTAAAACGCTTCATTTTTTTAATAACTTTTTTTTCTAAAAACATTTGAGCTTATAGGTTTTTATACACATTTGAACTGTTGACTTCTTTAAATCAAATCCTCTTCAATAATCACTCCTCAGAGTCAGTCTCTGACCCAGATCTGTTGTTGCCACTAAAGCAAAAAATAGTCTGACCTCACTCAACCATAAGTGTAATCCTCCCTCTTAAATCTGCTCCTCCTTTAACCATGTTTGTGGTGTTCATAACATAAAAGTGTTCTTAAGTAAATCCTGTTTAAACTAAGACTCCCTGCTTGACTTTGCTGCAGATGTATTTATATTTTTACTATTTTCTTGCTGATGAGTCAAGTTGAGAAAGCTGACCTATATCCCTGCATCAGATTTGCATCATTGTGGGAGGGGCTTCTCATTACATTTAGAATAGTTCCAACAGCCAAAAATATGCCTTTCTGGAGAAACAGTTCAGTTAATATGACTCTCAGCATGCATGATACATTGGAGGGTATTGTATAGAGACAACTTCGGCCAATTTGACTGACAAACAATTTTGATTCTTCTACCATCAATGACATTTTTCTATTTTTTTACTCTGGGAAACACAGCTGATGCAATCCAAAATGAAAGTGTCGCTGAAAGTTGGAAAAAATTGTTTTTGGCTTCAAATACTCCTCAGACAACATGGGAAATGTGTTAGCAACTGGCTCACTTCACTATTACTGTCTTCATAATGTTATTCCAGGTTTAAACTTTTTTTTTTATTGGACTGTTGACCTGACAGAGCCTTGGTGGAAAATGTGAAGCCTCCAGGGTGAGATCTCCTTGCATAAGCACATTTCCCATTAGAACAGCACTGAGGGGCAAGTGGAATTTGAACAAGTCTCCTGTCCACATACAATACAAATAATCCTAAAAAAGAAGAAAAATGGCTCAGCCTCAAGACTCTGCAATGTATCAACATAGGCATCCCTGGTTTACATGCACAAACAAGACTAATTATGGTAAACAAAGATTTAAAATAAAGAAAAAATCCATAACAAATGGCTGCATGATCATTATGTTTCAGTTGAAAATGAAAATTTAAACACTATGCCGCTCTCTGCAGCCCCTCTCTACACCTCACATTCATTCCATCATGGTTAATTGAACAGAATAGTTTAGTATGCAATTAATTATGATGTGCTGAGATGATGTATGGACCTGACAGGGCATTGTGGGTAATAATAGGAGAGATTTATTTACTGGCTCTGCGTGGGCTCCTCTCAACCCTGCAAAATTAATACAGTTTCTCTGATTCAAATTATGGAAGAAAATGGGAAGGAAATTGTGTCAGACGCATGCATATACACTCGGGATCATGCTCACACACACACACACTCAAAGAAAAACAAATGGATTAACAGAGGCACACATACATGCACACATTCTCCCATACCTAAACACACAGGGAATCAATGTTGTTCTTGTAAGAAAATTGTAAATGCAAAACGGCACAAATGAATCACGCTAATGGCACGTCTGACAGTTGTGTTCAATATTATGATTTCAAACCCCCTGAAAAGATTGATTACATAACCACTTCTTTATTTACTTGATGGAAGAAAACATATTAGTCTGCAGCTTTCAGGGAGAAAAATTAACTTCAGAAAAAAAAATCATATAAATCTGATGCAATGTGAGCAGGAATAAGAGGCATCAGAGCTGTTATGTGGTTTGAGGAAAACGATTCACTAGAATTTCGTCATACAGTAACATGATTATGTTACCAGATAAACAAACTTTTGAAGCATAAGTTTGGGATGAGCATTTTTAAAAGAAATTAAGTATTTTGCATGCTTCAAATATTGGCTAAGGAGGTGTTTTGCTTCTTCTCACTAAAAACATCCAAACAACACCGTTGCACCGCGGCTCCAAAACTTCCTGCAGCCCCTCTTAAGATCCTCTGTCCTCCTTACACACCATCCTGCACGCCCCACTTATCCAATAAAATTTAAAAAAGCAATAAAATCCTCTGTGGTGTGTCTTCCAGTCGAAAAAGTGGCCCGAAGTGGTCCACCACTTCACCGACATGCAGCTACGTGTTAGCTAGCAGCTAATGAAAAACATTTCCACACAGAACTTGCTTGTCACATGGGAAACCCCATGGGAAACTCCCTATTGCAAGCAAATAAGGTATATAATCACCACATGTCCCCGGTGCTTCCAGCTGGTTGATCTGCAGACTCCACAGTACCAGCCTCACTGTGCTGGATTAGGCAACCCAAAAAACACCCACCTTTAAGTTGTGGGTGTTGTATTTTGTAATTTGTTTATTGTTATTTCAGTTCTAAAGTTGTGGGTTTGAATCTTTATTTTTTATTGTCAGGCTTTCCTTTTTTTTGGATTAGCTGGATTTCTGCTTTCCCTTCATGTCTTGTTTCATTTTCTGCCTCAGCTTGCAGTCACTCAGCTTCTCACACCTGTTGCTCATCTTTAATTAGTTCAGTTTTTCATCATCCAGTAATCACCCCTCGCTGCATATACTGTATTCTGCTGTGTTTCTTTAGATCTTTGTCAGATTCTATTGTTACCAGTTACATCTGTTGCCTGACTTAATTGTCTACTTGTTCTATGGTTTTCTGTTTCATTTGAGCTCCTCCTTTATTGTGTAAGTTTCTATTGCTACATTACCAGCTTTTTATTTAACTCAGTTTCTGCGCAAGGTGTTCGTAATGTAGGTCTGCTTACAATCACCCCATCAGAAGGTGAGAAGAATTTCCACATTCCGCATTATGTAATAAAAGTCCATAATGTCAAAAACTTTGTCATTTCATTTTGTAATAAAGCTGCAATTTATTATAAACTGATACTTTTGTAATAAACTGCCCCATCACATTTTGTAATAACAGGTTGTCAGTCCATCACAGGGCCACACATAGACAAACAACCATTCACACGCACAGTCACACCTAGAGACAATTTAGAGTTGCCAATTAACCTCTTGCATGTTTTTGGCCTGTGGGAGGAAGCTGGAGTCCCCGGACAGAACCCACACGTGTACGGGAGAACATGCAAACTACATGCAGAGGGGCCCCAGCGCTACCAACTACACCACCGTGCAGCCCAATCAGGAAGCAAGAGAGGGAGGAGGAAGAACCTGGGGTGATGGACAGCTGGTCTGGCCACTCTCCATCCTAGGCTGTCGTGACTGTCTCCTTCCTATTCTGAACCTGTTAAAAATATAGCTTTTTATGAAAATATTCCATATTGTACCTTAAAGTGATCCTCTTTCTGCTTAAAACCTGTGATCTTCTTCATCCCAGACTGCATTTTTCTTTTTCTTTTTTTTTGCTGGAGCTTGTTCTCCAGCTTGTTCTCCTTGTTGTTTCTAATCTTGACTCTAAATTCTCTTTGTACTCTTCTCACTATTTCCCTTTCTCTCCTCCCACAACCTCAGTTTTCCTTGTTAAGTAGTTCTTTCAGGTCACTGGTGAGCCAGGATTTATTAAAAAAAAACATAGCAGAAAAATGTGCGCAACTTTAAGTTGAATAAGGACCTGGCTTGCGCACATTTTGGACATGGGGAGCAGCTGCAGTGCTGCTGCTGAGAAGGATAGAATTATTAATTTCAGCAGCATTATTGATTGTACTGCTTCGTGCGCACACAGAACAACAGCTAACCCCCCCCCCCCCCCCCCCCCCCCC